>APFE030257132.1:5498-35039 GCA_000404065.3 Pinus taeda
ATGTGTTAAAATTGGAAACTTACAAATGTACGACTTTTTAACTATATAATTTTTAATAAACTGCCATTTTCCCATCGGTACCCATGATTTCGTTGAAGACGATTGTTCACGCTGAAAGCTTCGATCTCTGTGTGAACCCTACCAAACAACCAAAGGTGTGTGTATTGCACATCTTTAAAGAGGAAATCGTGACAAGGAAATGTTGAATAATGATGAATAATACTCGTAATTACATATAATAAGTATTACGTAATAATACCAGCGCCACTTCAGGTTTCGTGGGTTAGTCACGCTGGCGCCTTGAACCCCGCATTGTCCTTGTGCTTAACCATACCTATCCCTTCCTTCTCTACATTGCATACCATTCTCACTGCCTTTATCCGACTTTGTCCTCTTGCCCTTCCTTGCCTCTGTGCCGATGCTTTATTGAAAACCGTGACAAGTGCGAGGGGATTAAAAGAACACCTCGCATGCGAAACTTACATAATGTTCATCGTAACTTACAAACAATGCTCGCTGACACAAACGGATCTTGGGCGGATCCCAACGGATTCAGATCAAAGCCCAAATCCATTTCTGAATTGGGGATCCACGGATCCAATCCCTAGAAAATGTAAAGTGATGACTATTAGATCTTATTTTCCTTAACCTTGATAGTCCTTGTGGATATTTAGTTATCTTCTTTATCTTTTTTAGTTACATCTTTCATCAAAAAATATCAAGAATAGTAACAACAACAAAAGAGGACACACATATAGGCTCTTAGCCATGGAAAACCCCTCCAAGGGGAAAACCCGAAAGCTCTTCTCTTCTTAGAATCTGCTTCAAATGATAGACAAAGACCCAATCACTATACCAAGTCTTTCTTCTAGTACCAAGTTGGCCCTTCTTCAAGTCCTTCCTTGAATCTGCACCAAATTTCTACACACTGCAAGTTCGACCTGCCAGCGACAATACTGCTACTTGATCTGCAACTTCGACCCTGCAATTTTGGCCTTGCAGCTTTTGAAGAAATCCTAGATCAACCTACTCCTGGGAACTTCCAAGAGCAAGACAACTCTTCTTAAGGTCAGTGAGGCGTAGACAAAGTTTCCTTCCTCCCAACTCCAAGATGCTGCCCTTCGTCCTACTATAACTCGGTCTTGGAACTTCAACATCTTTCTGTAGCCTAGAAACCCTATAATTTCGCAGGTTTGAGAGAGATAGAGCCCAGAAACCAAGAAATTTCGTCCTTCTTCCTTCTCCTTGACTTTCGCTTTCCTTCTTGCAGCTACCCAACTATAGATCAAGCTCTTTCTTGTAGATCAAACTTGTCAGTGATTGTGTCACCAAATGAAGTCAAATTGCTCCGAATTTCCTCCTTTAGACCAACTTGATAATCCCAGGGCCGACTTGTACTCTTGGAGATTCCAGGACATTTTAGACTCAAAAACAATTATTTTTACAATTATAAATTGTCCGGAAGGGTCTTATAAACACCATGTTGACTCCATTGACTCATGGCAATAAATCCTAAGACCTAAAAAACTCTAAAAGCACGAAGAACATGCTTTTACCTTGAAGACCATCAATAATGAGCATGAAACTCATGCTTTAATAATAATAATTTTCTTTCTTCTTTTCTTGTTTGTTACATAGGGTACATATTGAAATGAGTACAACAATTATGAAGACCGAAACCGGTGACATTTTCAACACTCCCTCTTAACTAAGGAGGTATTCATAATTGTACAACCAATACAACATCATATCTCAAAATGAAGGGTTCTCAAGAAGAGTCTGTCTGATAAGCCATACTGTAAGAATCATCATCATGACCAACATTGTCCTTGAGGCTTAACTGGACAAGCTCTACTTTAATCAAGAGCATTATGCTGGGAGGCTTTACATGTGATACCTCACTATCTCTACAAGGTACATACCCCATCTAGATGTCTACAAGGTATGTTCTTTTAGGACTATTCTTATCTTGGATCTCGAATCCCGAGTCCTCAAAGAATATCAGTCATCTTCAACCACTCTTCTCTTGGATACCTATCACATCCTCAAAGAGTGTTGGTCTGCTTCCTTTCTTGGATGTGCTATATCCTCAAGGAAACCATAGATGCTTATCCAATCCTTTGTCATTCTCTCTTCATAACCTTCACTTAGACTTATGACTATTAGTCCTAACCAGTGCATGACACATGAAGACGAGAATGCACATGTGATGTCCAACATCTCTCCCTCTCAACCAAAGAGGACATCCCTATTCTCCTTTAACCTTGAGAATAGAACCCTGCTCCTATACAAGCAAACTCCTTTACTCCCTCTCAAAATCAAAGGAGACCTAAACTTCCTTTCTTTTTGGGACGTCATCATCACAAGCCTTACAACTTGTCTTCATAAGCGCATCAATGACAAATTATCCATAGTTGCTCGACTCCCTCTTTCCTCTATATCATGGAGCATTCTTTCTTTCAAGATATCATGGAGCCACCTTTTAAGATATATATAATTTTGTTTGGGATTAGCCCTCCCGACTTAACTATTAACCATTAAACCACATCCTAAAAACTATTGAAGATGTCTGAATGGCTAAGTGGTTCGTTATAAATCTGGTAACTGATTACGATGCAATGGGAAAACACCTTCAGCGTCGCTCGAACCTGCGCCCAAATGGAGACCTTGAATGTATCTGTTTCGCCAGACGCTGGGAGCTGCCAATATAGACAATTTATAGCAGCACGGGGTGGGATTCGTATGCATGGGCCTTCTGGGCGCCCGCCAAAATGGTGGATGTCATTGTTCACAGAGTATAATTTACCTTACGCCTAGGGCACAGCCTGCCGGGATTCTGCACGCAAGCGGACCTACGAGGTGAGCAAGCACCATGAACGGGAGAAATGAATGCTCGAGAGGACCTGTTCCGATTGTGCGAATGGAGAAAATGAATGTTTGGTGTGAGGGATCGTTTGAAATTGCGCGGGTGTTGGTTGCCAGCACAGCGGGTGCCACCTTGGAGGTGGTGGGGCAAAGAAGCGTTAATTACTGTTATATGTTATCGATTGCTTTACATAGTGTTATATGTTATCGATTGCTTTACATAGTGTTATATTGCCTTACGGCGTTTTCTTTGCAACTTCTAGTGCAAATGCTAGTTACATCCATTTTGAACTTTGTTAATTGAGTTTCACTTCTCGTGGTTTACACGGAGCCCGAGTGGAAGGTTACAAGTCTCTATCAACATTCACCGACTGTGATTTTGAGGTTGTGTTAGTTAAATATGATACTATATTTAATGTGTAATGCAATGTAAGGTTGATTGGTAAAGTTTATTAAATAATGGTTTTATACGTAAAAGGTGTTTATTTTAAATAAGATTTTTAGAATTTTAATTTAATTATAAATAAATATTAAGTAGATGGTTATAATTTAATTTTTAAATAGTATGTTATTTTTTTCTGTTTAATTAACTGACTAATAAAAGAAAATGTACATAAAAAACAAGATGTCATATAAAAGAATTATGGTTTTTTGATATGTGTATTTATAATCATGAGAGTGACCCATGATATTGAATAAAGCTTATTTACAAATAAGAATTTCCATGGAAAGTGGGTGCAAATCTCCATGGTTAGAATTGTCCATGTTTTTTAAATATTTCATATTTAACTTATATTTATACATTAATAATTAATAGTAATTATTTAAAATAAAATCATAAGTTAGCTAGTTTTATGAGATTTTAAATTTTAATAATGTGAGATGTATCATGAAATAAATATTTTTAGTAATTTAATTGTGCATAGAGACACTCTACAACCCAATAAACCCAATATAGGGGTAGGTGTGTATGCATAAATGTTTAACATTTAATATTTATATGTTGGCTCAATTATAAATATTAGAAGGTTGAAAGTAACATAGAGTTGGGTATGGTGGAGATGTTGTAGTGTAAACATTTAAATTTTGGTTCAATTAATAATAAAACGTTAAAAGTAATAAAATAATAAAATTCAATTTGTTATATTCAATTTGTTATATTGTAATTTTGTTTTGCAGGGCAACTTAGCCCCTCCAACAGTCTTGCTTTAGCAGTAACTAATAAATTGAGATGTGTAGAAGAACTTGCATAAATTTTGGTGGATAATATGTTAGTAACCACTAGTATGTCTATACATTTACAAAAATTACTACTAGATAAGTGCTAAAGAAAACATTAATAATGGCGGGACGTACCTAATGTAAGTATATTTTTTACATCTTATTCTTATCCATTTTTTATGCAAAGACTTAAATTATGGTGGGAAAGAATTGATGGTAGATATGTTATTTATGTGTATAAGTTATTTTCAAGTATTTTATTTTTGGATGGTTTTCATGGAAAGCTTAAGAATAAAAAGTCACTACACAAATATCTAAAAATCATGCATGAATATTGCAATAATTTCCATAAATTATGGCATAAAATATGTAAGGCACTAGTAAGTCTATACATTTACAAAAATTACTCCTAGATAAGTGCTAAAGAAAACATAAATAATGGTGGGACATACCTGATGTAAGTATATTTTTTACATCTTATTCCTATCCATTTTTTATGCAAAGACTTGCTTAAATCATGGTGGGAAATAATTGATGGTAGATATGTTATTTAGGCATATAAGTTATTTTCAAGTATTTTATTTTTGGATCGTTTTCATGCAAAGCTTAAGAATAAAAAGTCACTACACAAATATCTAAAAATCATGCATGAATATTGCAATAATTTCCATAAATTATGGCATAAAATATGTAAGGCACTAGTAAGTCTATACATTTACAAAAATTACTCCTAGATAAGTGCTAAAGAAAACATAAATAATGGTGGGACATACCTGATGTAAGTATATTTTTTACATCTTAGTCCTATCCTTTTTTTATGCAAAGACTTGCTTAAATCATGGTGGGAAATAATTGATGGTAGATATGTTATTTAGGCATATAAGTTATTTTCAAGTATTTTATTTTTGGATGGTTTTCATGCAAAGCTTAAGAATAAAAAGTCACTACACAAATATCTAAAAATCATGCATGAATATTGTAATCATTTCCATAAATTATGACATAAAATATGTAAGGCAGTTATCCACATAACATTATATTGTGCAAAGAGCGCAATAATACCTTCAAGTTATGGTCCAATCATATGTTTGAAATTATTTTTAATAATATTGAAAAAATATATTTATTTTTCAAAGTTAAACATTATAATTTACATTGGTAAATGCTAAACTAATAGTGATCAACGCAAATTGATTGTTAAAGTCCTACCTTGGTAAGGACTAATAATGATTCCATAACCATTGTTAAATTTAATCAATAAGCACATAAAAACTTAATACTTACAACAAACTTACAATATAACATGTTTCTTAACAATGGATATCCATCCCCACTTTACCATGGATATAATTAATTTGTAAATAGGTTTTGTTACAATACAATGGGCCAATACCATGGCTTATCAATACCACATGCCCAAAAACCATAACTCATTTTAAAATAAAAAAATAAAAATGTAAAATATTTTAGACATTACATATAGCATTGGTTACATAGAATGAAAGTTCTCCTTAAGAGAGAGAGGGGGGAAGAACAAAGACATAAAGAGGAGGTAGAGAGAGAGGAAGTGATAAGGGAGAGATGGAGAAAGAGGGAGAGAGGAGAGGAGGGAAGACAAGGAGAAGGATAGGAAAGAGAGAGGGAGAGAAGGGGAAGTGAGAGAGGGAGACATAGATATGGATGGGGGATAGAAGGGAGAGAGAGAAGGAGAGAAGTTATATCATGTGAAATTGGATATAACTTCCACTTAACTTGTCTGCAATGAATAGGAATGCATGGCACCCAATAAAATGAAACTAATATGAGCTATTTGGGAGCTTGAAAGTTAATTGAGTCTTCTTTAGTTAGTCATGCAAAAGTATGATATTCGACATCAACATTGGATTTGTTAAGTCAAATCTCATTATGTTATTTCACGTTTGGCTCCAATCAAGTAACCTAGCCATATGGATTATCTTCCTCATCCTTATCTCTCTTCACATGTCCCTTCCAATTTATTATGACATGAACATTTAGACTCAGTAACAAATGATTTGAAAAAAGTTTGTGGCTCGCAATGCCCACAATCATGTGTAAAAGGTTTTTGAAATGCAAAAAAGGAAAATAAGCCCACAATCATGTGTAAAACATCACTTTATACTTATTCATTGTGGTATAAGTGAAAAAGTCCTATGGAATTTAACCCATTCTACATAGAAACTAACTTTTAAATATTTTATTTTAAATGAAAATTGAAAATTTGTTTTGAACTACCCCAAATTAGGTGAGAAGTGATGGGAATGAGGTGTCATCACTCTTTGTAATCACAATGAGTGATGTGCCTTAGTACTCATCTAATCCTTGTAACACGTGGAATGGTCGGGTTTTTATGATGAGATTTTTGTTGATCCCATGGAGGAGTTAGTGAAGGTTGTTATGATGAGATTCTTGTTGATCTCATGGAGGAGTTAGTGAAGGTTGTTATGATGAGATTCTTGTTGATCCATGGAGGAGGTAGTGAAGATTATTGTGCTCAAGAGAATATATTTCAGCAATAATACATTTAAAAAAATTGTTAAGCCTTTGACACATTGGGACTTTGTACCAATTGTTGTCCACTTTTATTGAAGCGTATTCTACTTCGTTGTTGAGTTTATTGTGAAGGACCAACATACCTTGCTAATTCCCCATTATGTGTTTAGTCTTTGAGATGATAAGTTGATACGTTTTACCAAAGTTAGGTTTTAGGCTTTTTAATTGTTTTTTAAAGAGTGCTTGTCTGAATTTTTTTTTGTCATTGACGACTTAACAATAACCTTAATTTCAAAATGAGAATGATTCTTAAAAATAATATTTTTAGTAATATATATGGATTTAAAAATAATATTTTTAGTAAAATATATGGATTTTTAAATTAAAAAATAAGGTTATGTTTTTAGGATTAAAAATAAAACATTTTGTAATCTTAATTTTAAAAATTTATGATATTAATAACACAAATTTTAAAATCAACTTTCAAACTATTTTTTTCATGAAAATGAGCAATATATTTATATATAAATTGTGCTCGTTCGTGTTCAAAATCAGGATTTTATATCATAATTTTGAGCCTGCTAAGGGCTTCTGAAACTTCATTTGTTCCCCATCTCTTCCTTGAAAATTTTCCTATACTTCTTACAAAAATATCTCATTGCTAGTAGCTGGTGGCTATACATTCTATAGTACTGAAATAGTAAATATTTATACGTATAGTTTGCCATACAAAAACATTTTTAAACTGAGTGAGAAAAGAAATTACTCCTCCATCGGCACTGGGCTGTTAAGATCAAGTCCAATGAATTCTTCTTCAGTCCTAGGGTTGTTCTCTTCCATCTTGAGCTTCAAATGCTCAATTTGTTGTCTCAACGTGTCCACCTCGTCCTCTAGTTTCTGGATGCACTCCTTCTTTTTAAGCTGCTACTCTTGCATAGCCAGTGTCTCCATTTGCTGGTGGTGGATACACCTCTTCAAAATAGCCAGACCTCCCGAATTTCCAAATTCTCTTGCACACATTCCTTACAGGTTTGCATATTGCTTCCACCTTCTCAAGCTCTTCCCTCCCTTGACCTCCCTGTCCTAGGGCGATGACGACCCTAGGAATTGGAAAAAGAACTTTCCTCTACTGAATTACTATGCACACTCATGTTCTTCACTAGGGAACAACCATAGTGTCTAATCTCTAAGATACTGCGTATCCCCAACTTAGGAATGTTCCAGACACTTAACCCAAAGCCCACGTTTTGTTTTTCAAACTCCCCTACTCGACTAAACTTACCAACACAATTCTTTACAACGCTTAGTCTACCAACACTCTGCATAGCAGCACCCAACTTCCCCTCTCCACTGTATACGCCACCTGAGACCACCCTAATGGCCAATACTTTGACCCAAAACCCATAGAAATTGCTCAATGACCTCAGCTTCAATCGCTGGGCCTTTGTAGATACCATCTGAGTAGAGATTAACCAGAAACCCTGACAACATATTAAACTGTTACCCCTTTTATAGAAGGTGCAGGTCTGGATTTTGATGCAATACTGGAGATTGGTACTCATGAAGCTGAGACCCCAATGCTCCACCATAATTTCCCATCTATTCTCCTCGTCCTTCATCCTAACCCATGCCTTCCTCCCATGCGCGGTTAGAGCATTCTAGAGCAGAGGGATTAAATGTTTTTCATGCTCTCCCATTATCTTACCATCTCCTATGCTAGATCGCTGACCATTGCAATTGATTCTATGCCGTGGGGGGTTGGGCTCTCACACTATGAGATCTCCCTAGACCAAGTGTAATACCTTCGTGATGGAAGCAGCGACGTTGCTACAGCGAGGTGAACCTTTCAATGCCACGAGGCGCTAGGACGATCCAGGTTGAGTAAAGGCTGATAATACAGGGACCGAGGAGTGGGAGATGGAATGAAATGGAGAAGGGTGTCATAACTAAATAGGGTGGAGGAGGAATGAAATGGAAAGGAGGCTTAACGAAATGGGAAGGAGAAGGACGATGAGGGCAAGGGAGGAGAGGTGAAACAGGAGATGAGGGGAGGGGGAGGAAGGGTCCCCGGGGGGGTGGTGTGTAAAGGGATATTGGTTTACATACCCTAAGATTTCAAAATTGCTTTGCCTTCCTAAACTCTTGGTCGAGCCAAGAATGTCGACCTCAGTCTAATATTTGGAACCCATGACTATGATTATGGAATGCATAATGTTTCCTCTATCTCATTCACTATACTTCTTCCTACATTCAACTGACAAGACCAATTTGCTTGCTTATCTGCTTCTTGGTTATTCCCTCTTAAGATGTGAAAGAATGACACCAAATCAAAGAGGGGAATCATACCTTGGGATTTTTGAATGATTTGGTTTAGATTCATGTTTTTATTTGATGAATTGTATTTCATATGTTTTATAATCAACATTGAGTCTCCTAAGACTTGGATATTTCTGATGCCCTTTTTTTGAGCCAAGGAAAGTCCTAGAAACATACCATATGCCTTAGCTTGATTATTTGTCTTCCTACCCAAGGCACAAACATATATGTATTCTATGTTTCCTTTGGGATTAATGGGAATCCCTCCCCCTCCTATCACCCCATGATTACCTTTTTATGCTTCATCAAATTGAAGAGTCCATTGTTTCGAGGATCTTATCCATTCCACCAGCCCCTTAAAAGACAGTCTTAGAATCCACAGGGCACGAAAGGGGTTACCTTTTTCTAGGAGATGGGTAGCAAGGGTGCCTACCCATGGCGCAATCCAAGTAGATTCAATTTCATCCAGGGGGGGATCAATTTTCAGTCTGTGCAATTCCATACACGAGGAAAGGGCTATCATGGCTGTTAAAATAGTAGAGGGGCAGGTCTTTCTGAATATTGTTTTGTTCCTTATTAGCCAAATTTGCCAACAGACATACTTAGGAAGAGCACACCAAAAATATTTGAAGTTGCTTTTGGAATGTGTTATCCTCTACAATTTCCTAGGCTGAGGAGGAGATCAAAAGAGGTAATCTCGAACCACTTTCAGCTCAATAACTATCCCTACTAAGCCAGAGAGGGATCTCTCAAAGGATTTGTCAATGAATATGTAAAAATATAGGTTTTAGGATAGATATATAAGTTTATTTTGAGTTCTTGTGAATTTAGGTTTTTTAGATTTGTTGGACTAGGGGTTTGAGGAGGTAATTACGTCTAGGCTTCAAGTATGTAGAGACAATTATAAAAAGGAGCTAGATATCAGTGCGTTATGGTGAAATTGGAGTGTTTGTTAATGTAGTATATATTTGTGAGCTTAAAAGAAACTAATGATCATGTGAAAGCATGAATTCATCAGCTTTAGAAGAAAGGAAACACAAGTATGAATTCCACATAAACATAGCTTAAATTCAAGATTCCTATCTATATAACTGCAAGGAAATTCAGAGGAAGAATATAAAGCATGTAAAGAGAGATTATTTATCCATTAGAAACCAATAGAAAGAGAAAAAAAACACCATAAACTCATTGAACTAGAGTTCTTGAAATATAGCTGCAACTGCTCCTGTATTAGTTGAAGAGAACATAAACATACAAGCCTTCTCCACAAAAGTCCAACCCCTCTCTCTGAATGAGACATAATACATATAGAATTAATTGAACCACTTCCCCACCTTCAAGAGTCAAGTTCCTAGGTGGTGGAACTGATTCCAAGATTCTCTCAACCAACAGGTGAGAGTGAGAAGGTCAAATACAATCACTTCTTGTAGACTTTGTTTTGGACTTTGCTTCCTTAATGAGGCCTATTAAACCATAAAAACAACCTATCATGTATATTTATTCATGATTACATCATATAACCTTGAACTAACTTCAATTACATCAAGAGTTTTGACTTTGACCAAGTCAAACTGAAAACTAGGAAATTTGCACAGTGAAATTTAAATGAAAAACACAGAATTGCAGAAGTGCAATGCCGACTTTGAGCCCACTTTAAGGTACCTTCTTGAGGTCCAAATGAAGATATGAAAGAAAGGTCAACTATATTTACAATTCTAGTTCCCAGAACACCTTGTATTTTTGAAAATGACCCATGGGAAGGCCTTAAAAAACTCATTCTCCCAAGGTGTCTCCAGAATCACAACGCCTGTCAAAAAGAGGGGCAAAATGTTGAGTTTGACCCTTTTTTACTCTTTTTTTCTCAAAATTTGGGCCCTCTCTGAAAAATATGATGAAATGGGTCTTGAGAGGATGCCATGGGATTTCCAAAAATGTAAACCATTTGTCATTTGGATGCCTGAGAGTGCTACGCTTTTGTGACTAGCCAATTTTCTGAATTAGGCACAAAATAGCCAAAAAATAAAAAAAGCTCAGAATTCCTCCAAAATTGGTCACGAGCTGCAGAATGAGGTATGTTAAGCCCTAATGGATGCTTCAACAAGCATATCTAAGTTACCCTTCTCATTTTTGTCTTTTAGGGTTTCTTTGAGCTTGTTTTCTAACTATTTGACCTTGATGTTACAAATCATATTTATGGTCTGGTAGTGATGTGCCATGTGCCTTAGTAGTTGGTTATCTCTATTGGCTTTGTGAAGAAGCTTCTCCAAGCAGTCATTGACCTTGTCTAACCAATACTCCCTGTCCTCATTAATCTCTAAGGCAATTATGTCCTCCATATCTAGTTCTTCATCTAGCAAGATGTATTTTTCTCCTCTTTCAATGCCTTCTTGAGTCCTTTGGTCGTTGGCCTCTTTTTATTTCCTTGTTTTTCAGTTTCCTTAGGTTCATTGGTCTCCAATACTACTTTCCTTTGTCTGCTTGCTGCAACAATTTAGCTTGCTCTTTCTCCATAATGAGTTGTCTATCTTTTACCTCACTGTTTTCTTGTTCTAGGAATGAGATAACAAACCTTGCCCTTGCCATGTTGTCCATGAGTTCTCTGATCTTAGAGTCTTTTTCTTTGATAGTCTGCTGCATATTTGAAGGCTCATTTTCTGTTTCCAAGTCCACTAACTCAAAATCATGCTCAATCAAATCTTTATCCTATACTTGTGATCCTTGTTTTGCTAATGTAGAAGGCTTGGCCCCTTTCTCAACATGAGAAGCAAACACAAGCCTTTTTCCTCTTTGGTACATCCTAGTCACCTCAGGTCTAGGTGCTTTTGGGAACCTCTAGCGATTGGCTTGATGATCCTACCTCCATCTACTACGTTGGCATGTTTGGATGCTAGACTGAAACATTAGTCTCATGCCATTTCAAAGCTATCTCCATGAAAGACTCCCATGCCATGTTTTTCTTTGCAAGCTGATGGAGAACTATAGTCTTGATCAAGCTATGATGAAAAGGACTAGGATAGTGTTCTTTTTTTTTCACCTATACTTTCTTGAACATTTTGATAAGGCTTCTACACAAATAATTGCACAGGTTGAGAAGTTTTTGGGTTGTGAAGTGCATTAGAAGCTGGATGTGATAGGCATACAATCTAGAAAACCTTCCCTCACATGTGAAAAATTTCATGACAACCTTCATTAATGGAGCATACTTCTCCAACAGGTACCTAAATGGTATGATGTGTGTATGGGTTTCCCTGTAGGTTGTTTTCAAGAAGGACCTGTAATGTTCAAGATCCAAATTCATGCCCTTAAACCAGTATTCTCCATGAGAAGGTATCCTCGTAGCAAGTGAAATAGCAGCCACTAAAAATGTGAACTCAACTCGAGCTATGATAGCACTTTCCCATTTCAAATGAGTGGCAATCCAATCTGTCAACTGTTCATGAAAACCTACTTCACACACCCTTTTGCAAAACTCTAAACAATCTACATCTTCAAAACACTGCTTGATGAAGGGTGATGTGTTGATTTCATTGTAGTTGGTAGGTTCATATCTGAGAAATTTTCCTCCTTTATGGTGTCTTTTCCTCTCTCGTGAAGAATCTCCCTCCATGATGATAGAAACATTAGAAGCAGGAAAATGGAAAAAACAATGAGGGATGAGTGAAAAGATGAAATGATGGGTATGAGGAGTGGAAATAATGGTAAGGGAATTTCTAGGAGATGAATAAGCACTGTAAACAACACATGAAACTTAAATGAGGTGAAATTAGGGAAATTAATGCTTTTGAGAAATGAAAAACAAAGCTTCTAGGAAAACTGCGCAAATTGTTGGGAATGAGCTAGGGTTTAGTTACAGGTGAGGTAATTTAATGATTTATAGTTGGTTTAGTGGTTCAAAATGTATTTTAAACATGTATAGAAGTGTGATATGAAAGATTTGCATGTTTACAATATCAAAACTAGACTAACCATCATTTACCCTAGCTTATATCATGACAATTTCACCTAAAACCCTAGATGAAGAATCTTGCATTTGAATTCATCTTGCTAAAGGAAAAAGGTAAGTAAAGTGTTGTACTTACTTGTTGACAAGTTTAGATTAGCAAGAAACTAGATTGAAAGCTTCAATTTTGAGTTTGGGTGAATTTTGGAAGGTTTTGGGTTGCTTTGGCACAAGCGCAATGCAGTGTCTGGAAGCGTAGTGCCAAAGTGCAGCATAGTGTCCAGAAGCGCAGTGTCAGCCTTAGAAGCGCAACACAGTCTCTGGAAGCGCAACACCTGCAAATTTTTGCCAATTTTGCCTAGAAACCCTTTTTTTTTCACCAATAGAGGGGAGAGCTCAATGAGAAAACAGAAATAGAAGGAAAATGAAGTGAGTTTGTGGATTTTTGGGTTTTTATAGGCAAGTATGTTTCCCTTTTGAAAAGAAATGGGTCCCACACACCTTTTCAAAAACTGATTTTTCACCTTTAAGACTGAGCCACTTTGGAGAGTTGAAACCTGAGTTGCATTTTTACCTTTTGAACATTGAAACTTCTTCTCCTGGAAGCTTTGAGACTGAAATCACGAAGAAGTTGTGAAAATTCATCAAGCTAATGTCAAAGAGCTACTTGTCCTAATTCATTTAATGCTAGATTTACACATGATGATGATGGACCTAGAAACCCTAATGACTTAATGAAGACATGAGATTGAGTGGAATGGTAACGATGATGATTGATATAATGAAAACATCCTTTTTATTATGATACCTTCATCTGAGTGAGGTAGGCGACCTACATTTGTGATTTTTCCAAAAGAATGAAAAATTTCCTAGACAAACTAGCCAGTGACCAAATTTTACTCTGTAAACCTAGTGACATGATAAAATTTGACCTTGAGACTCCTGAAAAACTTGGTAAAAGCATATTTGATCAGTAATGGAAGGCAGACAAGACTAACACTAACAGCATGAAGGGAGCCCAAATATCATTTGGACAATGAACTGGAAAACAACAGAAGGTCAGATGGCCATGAAGTCCTATAGTATAGAGAGTCTAGGACCATTGACCAGACTTCCTTAGCCACTTGACAATGGAGAAAGAGATGGGGAATTGACTCTTTCAAAGTTTCACAAATCGGGCATCTTGAAGGGCCAATATGACCCTGTTTATGAAGGTTCTTTATTGTGAGGATTTTTTTATGTGATAGCGGCCAACAATTGTTTTTTAACTTTGGGTTGACATTCAGTTTCTAGATTTTATTCCAGATGGAGGATTTAGGCGGTTCCTGGGAATTAAAGAGCAAGTGTGAATAATATTCTTTGAAAATGTAGTTGGATTTTTTACATCTGCACTTATCTGCTAATGTGAGAACTATGCGGGCACAACCTCTTAGTTTCTTTATTAGTTTTTCTCTTTGTGGGAGAAAGGCCTCCAGGATGTTATCAATCTTCCATCACTTCCACCCTCCTTGATGGTCCCATTCTAAAATCTGATCCAAAATTTTCACCCCTCCTTGTCTCATGAATATTCTTAGAGAATCCACGAAAATATTTGAGCCCAAGGGGTGTAGGCCCATAATCGAATTCATGAAAATGTTGATGCAGGCTCCATTCCTCAAGACGTTGCCTAAATTTTTCTTGATGGTGTCTGAGGAGGAATTAATCAACTTCTAGGTCAGGGAGCCCAAACCTGTGACCTCTCTTCCCTCTCAGTTGTTTTGCTAATTTAAATACGTATCCCTAATCACCTAATTCCACCATTGATTCAGATTTGTGATCATATTCTAGTACAATGTTGCTCCCATTTCCATATTTGCTATCCCTGGGTCCCTTTTTCCCAATCCACCATGTTCTTTTGGGGCTCTGACCGTTTTCCAATTTACCAAATGATATTTTTTGGTTTCTTTTCTCCCTCCTTCCCATAGAAATTTCCTTATATACATCCCCATTTGATGTAGTAAGCACTTGGGGGCTTGTAGGGCTGAAAAATGATAAAAGGGGATAACCAATAGGACAGACTTCACAAGGGTATCTCTACTTGCATGATTAAGCCATGTCCCTCCCCAATTTATTTTTTTTATTTTCATTTTATCCTAAACTTTTTGCCAAGCATATGGAGTAGCTTTTCTTAGGAATATAGGTATCCCTAAATAATTCAAATCTTTCCAGTATCTGATTGCTTTGAACCCTAATATTTCTACGATTTTCTTCTCTTTTTGTACGAAGATATTCCAGCTATAGATGTGGCTCTTAGTGTCATTGATCCCCCCCCCTAACACATAGAGGAATCTGTCTAAGTTTATTTTGAAGCACTGGGCAATTATAACTAAGGATCCTCCCATCAAAGTTGTATCATTCGCGAACTGTCCATGATTTATACTTCTGATTCCTTCTTTGTACCTAATTCCTGGAAGATTGAGAATAACTCTTTCATGCTTCAGTTTCCTACTCAGGGAATCCACCATAATGATGTATAAGAAGAGGGAGAGAGGAAAACCTTGACGAAGACCCCTCGAAGCCTTGAAGAAGCCCGCCACCCAACCATTGACTAATGAAGCAATCTAAGGGGAAGTTATACACAGGTTGATCCATCTGATGAACATATCATCCAACCCCATTTTCTTGTGGACTTTTATCAAGAAACCATGCCTAACTCTGTCAAAAGCATTTGCCATGTCCAATTTTATGATCATCCCTTCATCACCCCTATGCCAACTCGAATCACAAGCTTCTTGGATTAGGATAATATTGTCGAATATTTTCCTGCCTGGGACAAACCCCCCCTGGTTATCGGAGATCAAAGAAGGCAAAAGAGGTTTGAGCCTTAAGGCCAAAAGGGTTCAAGAAAATTTTATATGAGACATTACAGAATGATATTGAGCAGAATGTAGAGAAGGAAGACGGGTTTGATTCTTTGAGGATCAGAGCCAGGAAGGAAGAGTTTATGTCACCCCCCATGGCCAAGTGCTTGAATGAGTAACCCACCATTCTACATAGGTCCTTCTTTATTACTTCCCAAAAAAATTGATAAAAGCTAGCCAAGAATCCATCCAGGCCAGGAGCCTTATTAGGGGGGGAGGAGAAGATTGCCCTCCTGATTTCCTCGACCTCAGGTGGTGATACCAAAGTTTTATTCATTTCCTTCGACACCATCTTTGGGATACCTTCCAGGAAGAATTATTTGTTGTCTAGATTTATTGTAGGGTCTCTTGTATATAGATTTTCATAGTGTTCTACTGTTTCTCTCTTAATTTCATCAAAATTCTTGATAGTTTCCTCACCATGATTTATCTGAGTTATATTGTTTTTTATTCCCTGAACTTGGCTTGTTTATGAAAAAAAATTGTGTTCCTATCCCTAGCCTTCCGCCAATTATTTCTATATTTCAATATCCAGTACTCCTCTTCCCTCAGATTTGTGTGGAGGGCCTAAAAAATCTTCACTTCTCTTTGGAAGTTTGCTTCTCTTACCAGAGTTGATTCCATTTGTACCTTGATAGAAGCTAATTTTTCTTCCATCTCCTTGATGTTGCCTTGTTTGCCTAATCTATTTTTCTTTAGCCACTTTTTAATGTCGGATTTCAGCTTGTGAATCTTGGACTCTCGAATATTTATTTGGTTTCCCTCAATCCACCCTGACCAAGAGAGGAAACCACCTCCAAGAAATTAGGGTCATCCAGCCATAGGGGAGAATAGTGAAAGGGGATAGGGCCCAAATCCAAGGGCTGGGATATTATCAAACTGATTGGTCGGTGATCAGATCTTGACCACGACATAATATAGGATTTGAGGCAGAAATTTAGGATAAGGATATTGTGAGAGGCTAGAAAGCAGTCCAGCTGGGCCACGATATGTCGCACACCTACTCTTTTATTGGTTCCAAGTATACATAAATTTTTGGGGCTTAACATCAAAGAGGTTTAGAATTAATATGATATTTTCCATATGCTCTTGGAGGGAGTCTCTAATAGTGGAGCCACCCCTTTTTCATGACTTCCCATTGTTGTATTGAAATCTCCTCTAAGAATACAGTTATGACCATACTCTGTACCCTTTAGCTCCATCAGGGATTTCCAACAATCTTGATTTTCCTAGAAGTGAGTAGACATGTAAACATTGATCACTGTGAAGGATTGCCACATTTCTATTATATTAAAAGAAGTTGCAATCCAATGAGGAGTTTTTAAAGAACTTACCAATTGCAATTTTGTCAGGTTCCACATCATACAAAGGCCTCTCGATGCCCCTCTCGCGTTGACAATTTTTAGATTGCTACAACTCCAAATCTTATTTTGGATTGAGTGAAGGGTCTACTCATCCAGCTTGGTCTCTTGAAGGAGGGTGACATCAATTTTTTCCTTTTGGATTAGGGATTTCACGTCCATTATTCTTTTTATTGATCCCAATCCCCTATAGTTCCAGGAGATTATATTCATTAATCATTTTTTGTATTTCTCGCCCCCTTACTTGGGCCCATATTATTTCCTTCCCCCCCACCTTTATTCCTTGCTCCTACTAGCTGACGAGGGATAGTGTGTTAGACTCCCAACTCTTTTACTTTTTCAGTTTTTTCCCTCCTTACTTCCTTATTTGTTTTTCTTCTTGATTTTTTCCATTTTCTTTTTGGTTTCTTTGTCCTTGCACTTTCTTGTATTTCATCTATATAACTTTGCTATGTAGATGGCTTGAGACCTTCCTTTGATGTAAGGAATCCATCATCGTCCTCATCCTCTTCTGAGGATTCTTCGGAACTACTAATGGAGTCTGGACTAGAGCTCACAAACTTTTATGACTTTTGGGGGCTAGAGTCTAGGATGCCGACAAGAGAGGTAGGGACCTCTTGAGAAGAGGAAGGGGGGGGGGGGGGGGGGGGGAGAAACAAAACTTTCCGCTCTATAAGCAGAGCCCAAAACCCCAAAATAATTCTTTGATAGCAGATTGGTATGTCCCACTATTGACATGCTCGAGGAAGGGGATTGAGCAAGGCCAACATCCTTGGAGACCGAAATAGAGCCTAGGGATCCTTCGGGGAGTGAATGCTTCGAGTGATTCCTTATTTTAACGTGCTGCCAATGCTCTTTAGGGTCCCCTGACTGCTTATCCGAGGAATCCAAAATTTGTAGGCAACCCTTAGCAAAGTGCCCATACTCATGGCACAACTTGCATTTAAAGGGTAGTTGGTCATAGTCTACTTCTTGCACGTGCGACCAATTATCCATGCATATAATGATAACTTTTGGGAGGCCTTTCTCTAAGTCCACCTCCACACAAATCCTATCACAAGAGAAGAGGCCATATTTTGGCTCTGAACAATCATTGTACTTCCCTAGGGAGTTCCCAATAAGCTTGAAAGTCACATCGTTCTAGCAGTGAAAGGGGAGGAAAGGCAAATTTAGCCAGGCAAGAACCGAGGATGGAACATTTCATTCAGGATTGAATGATCCAGATACAACCCTTGGGCTCTCATAAAGTAAGGACCACTCTTGAACACTAAATCTCTATCCAACCTATTCTCAAAGTAAAACTTATAAAAGCCTTTGCCACAAAAGGAAGAAATTACCTCTCCTTTAATAAGAGGCTTCCAATTGTTCTCAATACAGGCTTTAACCGTCCTATGGGATGACCAAAGGCCCATACATTGGCCAAGAGATCCCCATTTTCACACTACAGGGCACGAGAGCTAGCCTGAGGGACACAAATATCTATCTTGGGGATCTCCTGATCTCTTTTCACAAAATTTGACTCTCCTTGCTTGCTGAACTTCGGAGATGATGCGATAAAATCATTGAAGGCCGCAATCTCTGCGAGTAACGGTGCTGCCAGGGTAGCCTCCGCCATTGAGGAAGCTAGCCCAACCCAAGAGGAACAGGAACGAGCCTCGTGAAGACTTCAACAAACAGTCAGAGCCACTGCAGAGTGAACATAGCTCCCCACCCAATGAATAAAATGGGAGCTAGGCCAGAGGGGCCAAAGGCCGAGCAAGAGGAGGGTCGTGGGCCCTTAGAGGGAGCCCGACTGGTCAACTACAACTCCAACACTTCACACCATTGCTAGGTCACAATGGCCTCCACCTCGAGTTCTCTATTTGTCATGGTTGTGCTTGTGGTTGAGTAATAGTAAAATTAAAAAACTGTTTCCATCAACTTCGAAACTATTATTATCACTCTTTTTCCAGATTAAAATTATCACTCGTTTGAAAATATTGTTGTAACCAAAATTTCGAAATCAAATTTTGAATTGAAAGTGGTGTTACAAATAACACAATTTATAAAAAAATTAAAATTATAACTCGTTTAAATTACATGTTTAATTATTAATACGGTTGTAACAAAAAACTTAAAATATAATTTTAAATTGGAAAATAATATTACCCCTATCACTTTTTATTAAAAAAAAATTCAAATTACAGTAATTTAATTTTTTTTACAAATTAATCTATAAAATCAAATTTAAAATATTTATTCCCTTAGATTTAATTTATCACTTCAAATAGTAAATATCAAATAATGAAGTTGTCTCTAATGCAATTTTTTGGAAGCTTTTACGGTGGGTTTTTCCGGTGTAATTTCTCTAAAATCCCCTAGGAATTTATTGAAATAATAAGTTTGATGGGTAATCCTGTGCAATTGAAGTGCCCCAGGGGTTTTTGAGGGTGCTAAATCCATATATACAGTCAAAAAACTAGTTTAAATAACACAAATAAAGAGTTCACCTTAAATTTTTCCACAAATTCGGACACCAAAAATTCCAAAAAGTCGCACTAAAGACAACTCCATAAATAATAACACAATGATCCTCTTGAAATTTTAAAATTTAATATCACCTTTAAATATTCTAAAAATTGTAAATTATGTTAACACACACACATATATATAAAGTCATAATAGCCATATTCAAATCAAATTAATAAATTAAAAGTCGCATGTAGAGGAATTGCTTGGACAACCAAAAGTACTTCCGGATGGCCAAAAGTAGCTGATTCGAGGAATTGCTTGGACAACCAAAAGTACTTCTGGATGGCCAAAAGTCGCTGGAATCAACGTAAAATAATTTCAAAAAATCTTGTAGATATAGTGTTTGAATCACGTTGTTGATGGTGAAAATGGACTCAACACCATCAAAAACGTCTAGAACACCTAAAATTATGAATTTTAAAAACTTTTACTTAGATTTAAAAAAATCGATGCTAGATTTTTTCAAAGAATTTTACCAAAATTTCCATAACTTTTAAGACAAAAACATAAATTTTAAACTACCACATATATATGTCATAATATCCATATTCAAATCAAATCAACTAAAAACTTTATTATGTTACGTGTAATAAAATAATATGAATTATTTTATATTACGTGAAATCAAATCATATGAATTAAGAAATGTAAAACTTGTCTCTGATTTTATAAAAGGTAAGTTCATATAAAATCACATGTAAGTTCATATAAAATCAAATTTAAAATATTTATTTCTTTAAATTTAATTTATCACTTCAAATACTAAATAATAACATAATGATCCTCTTTAAATTTTAAAATTTATTTCACTTTTAAATATTTTAAAAATTCAAATTAGGTTAATTTAAATAAATAAATAATAAACAAATAAAATCATAATTCTCATATTTAAATCATTTAACTAAAATCTTATTATGTTTAGATTATGTTAATTTAAATTAAATAAATAATAAATAAATAAAAGTCATAATATGCCATATTTAAATCAATTTAACTAAAAATCTTATTATTGTTTATGAATTAGTTTATATTACTTGTAACCAAATCATATGAATTAAGAAATATACAACTTGTTATGATTTTCTAAATTATATGAATTATTTTATATTATTTATAATTAAATTATATGAATTAAGAAATATAAACGTGTTTTGATGATGAATCATATTTGTTGGTTCGCAAGATATTGGCTAAAAATATCTTTTATGTGATTTCTATTGAAAGATTTTGCTTAATTCATTATGGATGACAGAAACTTGAATACACAAAATTTAAAACTTGTTTATGATTTTATTAAAAAGTCCACATATAAATTCAATATGTTTTTTATATTTTATATTGTTTTTGTTTTTAATTCATTATGGATGACAGAAACTTGAATACACAAAATTTAAAACTTGTTTATGATTTTATAAAAAGTCACCTATAAATTCAAATAGATTTTTATATTTTATATTTTTTGTTTTTAATTCATTATGGAATGACAAAAACTTGAATACATAAAATTTAAAACTTGTTTTATGATTTTATAAAAGTGTCATGTTAAGTTCAAATAGATTTTTATATTTTTATTTTTTTTGTTTTTAAGTTTAAAACACCATCAATTTTTGGTTAGTTTTGAAATTTTGAAATAAATTTTTATAAAGTTTATTAAAATTTTGAAAAAAATAAATATTAAATTTAGAAAAATAAAAAATAAATTTTGAAATTTTTTAAATTTAAATTTTTGTTTTTTTATTAGTTTATATAGATAA
Source organism: Pinus taeda (assembly GCA_000404065.3). Lineage (NCBI taxonomy): Eukaryota > Viridiplantae > Streptophyta > Pinopsida > Pinales > Pinaceae > Pinus > Pinus taeda. The sequence continues at coordinate 26,878 of APFE030257132.1, forward strand.
AGTAACTACTTTAGGAGGTTATAAAAATATATTACTAGAAAAAATATATTAAAAAAAAATGATATACCAGCAAGTGTCATTATAAAACATATCAATGTCAACACTTATGGCTAAATTTCAATCAGATTTAATACGTTGTGAATATTTACTCAAACACAATATCTTCTTTCTTTTTTTTTTTCCATGGAAAAAGTCGTAATTTCTATTTATATTAAGAAATTACATTATGTAGATTCCAGAGCATATGCATATTGAGGCGGGTAGCCTCCCAGAACATGAACAACAACAAGAAAAAAAACACACTGTGTGCAAACATCTCCGCGCAGGGAGGTCATGACAAAACTCAGTAGCAACTATATCCAAAAACTAATGTAGCTGTTTCGTGACAAGAAGATAGCCTGTAACCTCCACGCAGGGCGGCCGCGTGGCTTCCAAGGACTGTACATAAGAATTTTGTATAACTATATAACTATCCAAAAAAACTTCCCTATGTATCTCGTATAAGCCCTTTAAGACTGTATATATGATAGAAATAGTAAAACTTTAGAACCACAATATGCCAGAACAGAAAGTGAAGAAAAAAGAGTGTGATATAGATGTTTATGTCTCTAGCAGTGCAGTTGGGTCTATAAAAGGTCTGTGGTAAAATTGATGGAAGGTTCCATCAACTTCTTCTTGGATTAGCCAATCCTCTTCTTGCCTGTGTGCTACTTCCTTTGATAAGTAGTCTGCCCCTGAGTTGCGCTCCCTGTAAATATGATGACAAACAAAATTGTCAAAAATTGTTGTAAGTCTGAGGGCCTCGTCCAATATGTGTCTCAATGAAAAAGCAGAGCAATGAGATGTTCTGTTGAGCCAATTACAAACAAGTTTGAAATCCCCAAACAGTTGGAGATGGGAACAATGTTTCTCAAGGGCGAAGTGAATGAGATGTTTGGCTGTGGAAAGCTCCGCAAAATTGTTTGTACCTTTGCCAAGTTTCATTTGGATCTTAAAATTGTGGCCTTCCCTCAGATAAAGTATGGCCCCCCCTCCACAACCCTCATCTTGGGTTGAGCCATCAAAATAAGCCCAAGGGTGAGATTTGTCAATGAGTTCAGGAAGGATGGTCCTGGGAGGAGTTTGGGTGGAGTCCTCAGGCAGAAGGTCAAAATTAGCAAGTATACGGGGACCAATGGAGCGCCAAGGGGGGTCCTTATTATCGAAGATGGCTCGGTTCCTTGTTGTCTAGAAAGCCAAACACATGAGGAGGGGCAGATTCCTGTCTTTTCCCTTGTGCCTTTCTAACCAATCCAGCTAGGCCTCCATGATGGATCTCCCTTGCCATCGATGGAGGGAGGGGGAGGATGCCATTATGAGGTTCCATTGCTTAGTGATGGTGGGGTAGTGCAGAAATAAATGTTCTGTGCTTTCCTCACTGTTCCTATAGAGGTGACACCAAAAAGGCCCATGGAAAGAGCATTTCAACAAGTTTGAGCCAATGGGAATTTTGTTGAAAAGGATGGTCCAAAGAAGCATTCGCGTTCTGGGGGTTGCTTTGAGTTTCCATAGAGTTTTCCACCAATGCTGTACCTGCTTTGGTTTGTTATGCTCCATGAGTTTCAGGTAACCTTCCTTGGGCGAGTATCTCCCATTTTTAGCATATTCCCACACTATCTCATCTTCTCCTTCCGTTATCCAGAAATGCGCTTGTGTGAGAGCCTCGGTGAAGCCCTCCCAATCCTGATGCCAATGTCCTGGGATGTGGAGGTCACGAGCTGACTTCCAGGCCTGTTGAAAGAGTGTGGTGTTTTCCTGGTCTGCTATATGGGATAGATGTGAAATTCCCTGATTTATTAAAATGCCTATCAGTTTAGCAGGGAGCCTGTGGGCATTCCCGCATCCAATCCAGGGATCTACACCTATATGAACAACACTCCCCTGATGAATTCACCAGGTGAATCCATTCCGAATAAGGGAGAGGGAGGTCAAGACTGCTTTCCATATGATGGACTGGCTACCACTTGTCCTCTGTTCCCTGCGAATCCAATCCAAGATGTTTTCAGGGGAGATGTACTTTTCATAGACAACTTTGGTCCAAAGGCTGTGAGAGGTTATGAGCTGCCATCCAAGTTTTGCAGCCAACACTTTTGCAAATAGATCTAACTTTTTAATGCCCCATCCCCCCCATCTCTTTGGCTTGGCAATTGTGTCCCATTTTACCCATGTGAAGAGATTCCCTTGTTTGTTGCCTTTTCAAAGGAAGCTGCTACAATTTTTTTGTAATCTGGATAGAATTCCCCTTGGAATCCAAGCCAGAGTCATCCAATATACTGGTGTCACTTCTAGAACAACTTTTATGAATGTGAGTCTGCCCGCCCGGGAGAGGTATCTATTGTACCAAGTATGCAGTCTCTTTTCTACCTTCGATGTGAGCCAGGTCCAATCTACAATTTTGTAGCTAGAAGGTTTCAATCAGAGGCCTAAATATTTCAGCCCGTCCTCCATAGGCTGTAGTGCAAAGGGGAAGTGGCGGAGAGTGTATTGAATTTCCAGCTGGGAGCAACCTACTACTGTTAAGGTAGACTTGTGAACGTTGATGATCATACCTGTTGCCTTCTGGAAAAATTCAAAAACATGCTGTAAAGCTGAGGTGTCGCCAATGCTACCATTCAAGAAAATGAGCACATCGTCCACAAATAGAAGGTGGGTAAGGAAATAGTTTTCCATCATTTTTATCCCCACCAATCTGCCCCTTCTGTGATCTACCCTAATCAATCTGCTGAGCCCCTCCATGATGAGAAGGAAAATTAGGGGTGAGAGGGGGCATCCTTGCGTGAGACCCCTCTCAACCATGAAGAAAGGAGTGGGAGCTCCATTGAGAAGGACACTGTATGACACATTAGTAATACAACTCATAATCCATTTGATGTACCGATAGGAGAAGCTCAAATGTGTAAGGAGCAGGCGGACATAGAGCCAGTTTACTCGATCAAAGGATTTGGATAGGTCCACCTTTAAGATCATTCCTTTCAGGTTCTTGCAATGTACAAAGTGGAGGAGTTCTTGGGCGGTTCCAACAACTTCGTGGATCTGTCGGTGTTGAAGGAAAGCAAACTGTTCAGCGGAGATGTGGGCAGAGAGGATTGGCTTGAGTCTATTAGCCAGAATTTTGGCTATGATCTTGTAGAGGCAGTTGCATAACGAGATAGGCTAGAAATCATTAAAAGAGGTAGGCTTGTCAGATTTGGGGATGAGAGCAATAAAAGTGGATTTGATTGCCGGGGGGATCTTGCTTGAGAGGTGACACTGCTCCACCACCTTAAAGAGGTCCAGACCCAGGATATCAAAGAAAGCTATGAAGAATTCAATGGACCAGCCATCAGGCCCTGGGCTCTTGTCTCTTTGAAAGCCATGGATGGTGGCCTCAAGCTCCCCTAGAGATACTTCCTTGATGAGCTCCTCCCCTTCCCCTGCATCGACAAACCTGGGGAAGAGCTAAGCTATTCTCATGATCTCTAGCATGTTGGCTTCCCTAGGGGCTGAATATATGTTTTTGAAATATGTGGTGTCTAGAGAAACTAGTTCTCTTGAGGTGCGGACCTGATGCCCTTGTTCATTTTGTAGCTCCCAGATGGTGTTGATGGATTTCCGCCCATTGGCAAAGCGATGAAAAAACTTAGTGTTTTCGTCGCCCTCCTTGAGCTAGATCGCTCAGCTTCTTAGGCGCCAGCTTGCTTCTCTATCCTTGAGGATCTGAGTCCTTTGTTTGGTTATGTGTTCATGGAGAGCTTTCTGTTCCGAAGAGAGAAAAGTTCCTTCCGACTGTGCTTCTAGATCATCGATGGCTTTATCGGCTTGGGTAAGGAGAGAGTCTTCATGTTCTCTTTTCTTGTGTGCCCAAACTCTGGAAAGGCCATTTATTTCAAAGAGATTTTTGGCAAAAGATTTTGTTGGGTCCTCCTCCTCGGAGATAGGGTGTGTTTTCCAGAAGTCCGAGACGAGCTTGATGTAGGAGGGATCCCGAAGCTAGGTAGCGTTAAATTTGAAAGGGGCTGCAACTTTGGGGCTTCAATCCCCCACTTCTAGATAGATTGGCTGATGATCCGAGATACCCCCACTGCCAACCCATTGCCTGGACCAGGGGTGGTTGATATGGAAGGCCTCTCTGATAATGAACCGGTCCAATCTCCTGGCTAGACTTTGGTAGCCTGTTCGGTTGTTTATCCAGTGTTGTATCCTGGCAGAAGGGATGTCAATCCAATGGTGATCCTCTAGAATGTGCACAAAGAAATCAGAGATCGGATCTCTCTGTGCCATGTGTCCCCAGGATTCCATGTAGCCTAGGGAGAAGTTCAGGTCCCCGCCTAGGATCACATTGTCTTCTTGGAGGAGAGAAGAGCTAAGGAGCCTTTGCCAATAGGGCTCCCTGTTGTGGCAGGGGCCATAGACATTGATGATTCTCAATTTGACCTCCAAGTCCTTGGAGTAGATGTCCGTGCCCAAGAAACCATCACCCCCCCAGATGTTCTTCAGGACAATGGATATGTTGTTAAAATCTACCGCAACCCCCCCAGAGCGACCCGAGACATCCAGGGCATGGAAGGTCCAGCCCTGCAGCCACGAAGAAAGAAGGGGGGTGACCAAGTTTGCCTTGCAAATGGTTTATTGTAACAGGATAACATCAACCACATTAGATAAAAGAAGGCTTTTCATGGCCAGCTTTTTGTCGGGGCTAGCCAACCCTCTGCAGTTAAAGGACAAAACCTTCATGGAGGAGGGTGTCCTTTGCTCTAAGAACCCTTTCTATAGTTTTCTGTTTGCTTGAACGACTTCGACACCTGCTCTACCTTTTGCCTTGTGAATTGAAGATGCTCTCCCTCTCCCCTGTTTGGGGGAGAGGAAAAGAGGGGTTGCATCCAGCCTGATGGCGTCCAGCTCTCTCTGTTTAGCTATGGAGTGGGCAGTCTACCTTGGCGTAGAATTCACTGAGGGGGAGAGAGACGTAATGGAGGGGATCGGGGTGGAGGAGAGGGAGCAGGAGGTGAATAAGGGCGCCGACGCCGTGAGGGAACATGTCACATAGGCCTGGCCTGTCTGCGAGGGGAGGGGAGGGAGCCCAGGATCAACAGCAGGGTTGAGAACCCTCAGGGAGGGGGAGGAGGGAATCAAAATTGGGGGAGGAAGATGAGAGGATAGTGATAACAATGATGAAGAAAGATGAGTAAAAGAGGCATTGGAGAGATGGTACATACCCGAGGAGAAAACGTCGCCTTTTGCTGCCTTGGAGCGCGTCAGAGGCGGTGAAGGCAGCCTGATCGGGATCTTGCCTCTTTTCTTCAGCACGGGAGTGGGTGGCGCCTCCACTATGTCCGAATTTAGGTTTTTCTCCGCCATCTGAGTCGCTACAGCCTAAGGTTGGGGACGCCCGCTCACTGGGTCTGGGGCCGACTCTTGGAGGTTCTGGTTATTCATCTTGAGGAGGGGGCAATCCTTGTAGAGATGACCCACCTGGTGACATCTCCTGTAACGATAGGGGATGCCTTCGTAATCCAACAGTTGTTTCCTCAAGAAAGTTCTCCACTTGATAATGGTATTTTCCTGCAGACCACCTCTAGTATCTAAATGCACAAGGATCCTAGCATAGGCCATCATACCCGTGGACAGGTATGATTTATCAAAATCCATGAATGTACCAAGTGAGTTCTCAATTCTCTGGAAAATGTCCTCTGACCAGTACTGAAGGGGCAATCCCGGAAGTCTGATCCATACCGGTCCGACCCCCACTTGTTCGGTCTCCGGGTCAAAGAGCGACATCCATCTCTTAAGAAGTACTAGTGCTTTTTCGAAATGCCAAAAAGACGAGAGAACCCAGCTCGTGTGATCGGCTCTCGCAAACCGCAGCGCGAACCATCCTCGCACAAAAGTCTGGACAACAGGGATGTCCGCCAAATGCTGACCCCAAATCTCCGCTGCCCAAGATCTCAGTTTGTTTGCGGTGTAATTCCGGCCTCTGATGCGACCCACCAGAACTCTATCTGCGTAATCCATCGTGTCACCCCATTGTATATCTTCTTTGAGCCGGAGAATAATGTCCACTGGCCTAGACTTGAAGCATCTTTGTTTCTTCGAGGGTCGGGAGGTCATATGCTTAGGGATAGAGGGAACCCTCACCTCTTCTAGGGTAACGGCCGGGGGGTGGACTATTTAGGGTTATGGTTTGGGGGAATATCTGGATTTGCTTCTAAGGGGGGGGGGGTGGGGGGACCGAGTTAGTTAAACTGCCGGAGGGTTAGGGGACCAGGGGAGGGAGGGAGCCGGGAAAAGTAAAAGTAGGGAGCTGCTGAGGGAAGAACATCAGGTGAGGCACCAGGCGGGGGTTGATACGGGAGGCCAGCTGGCTCCGAAGGACTTGCGTCAATCGACAGGGATTGGAAACAGTCCGAGAGAAACCCTAAGGTGGCCGGGGAAGGCTCAGCAAAGGGTGCCCAGGAGGAGGGTTCGTCCGGCGGAACGAAAGCAGAGAGGACAAGGTCCGATGACTGTGGGAGCTCGTCGAAACTAGCAGATAGATTTTCACTGTGCAAACCTCCTGAAGACGCAAACGTGGAATTCCAGATGGAGCCTTCCACCAATGGTGAGTTCGAGTAGTCTACTTAATTCAGATCCATTACGACAGCAGCTATGAAAGTTAAAACCACCTCGGAAAGAGTTAACCGTCAGCAAAACCGGCACCGATAGCGATGGCGGATTGGGACCGTTCGAGGGCGAGAAAATCGGTGACGGAGGCCTTAAATGGGTCAAGCAGGTGAGAGATCGACAGGGTGGGAGTAACAACCCGCTTGTATTTAGCCCTTTCCTTGGAAATAACTGTTCGAGGCAGTGAAAATGATAGAAGTAAATGAAAAAACGGAGATGGTAAAAACCCCAGCGAGAAGAGAGAAGGGTTTGAAGGCGAGAGCGGGCCCGAGGTACAGGTGCCATGGCGTGTTAGGGGCAGTTGCAAGACCAATGCCGGCCTGCAAAACCCCGTACCTTCAAAACCCCATTATCAAGCCATGCCGTTCAAGCCTTGTCCTACTCAAACACAATATCATTAATTTATTTTATAATAATAAATTTCATTAATATTTTTTATTGATTTGACCATATCATCTTCATAAAATAAAATACATATTTTTTTATTCATGAAATTCAATTTTATATAATATTTTGTTCTTTTTAATTTAAATTCTAATATTATAATTATTATATTAATATATTATATAACAAAAACAAATAACAAATTACAAATAGAATTTTAATTATATGTATATAAATAATTTTAAATTTATAATTAGTTTATAAAATTTTCTATTTTTATATATTTAATATATTTATTTATATAATATATATATATATATAATTTTTTACATTTATATATTGTTTATAAAAAATAGTGATTTTAAAAGAAGTAAAGTAAATATATCATTGTAGTTTTTATTTTATATATATTTAAATAGTTCAAAACATTGAATTTCATGTATTTATTGTAGAATTGAGGCTTCTGTGATCCATCATAGTTATAAGAAGAGTTTCGGCGTAAATCACATGAAAAAGACATTTGTCGACGCGTTTCGAACCAACTAGTGTGGTTCATCGTCAGGACAAGTTGAAGAAACAGATCTGGCCTAGCATGTTAAATAGACTGAGCAGAGGCGATGGAAGTGATCTATCGCCTAACAGATCCAGATACTGCTCATCTGGTTGAGGTTTGTCTCACGTCCACGTTCTTCAGTTTCGAGGGTGAGTTCTTCGAGCAGACCTGTTGTGTTGCTATGGGTTCTCCCCTCTCCCCGATCATGGCGAATCTCTTTATGGAAGATTTCGAAGCCAAGGCTCTTGCCTCGGCTCGTCTCCCTCCTAAGCTTTGGAAAAGGTATGTAGATGACACTAATGTCATCTGGTCCCATGGCCATGAGGAGCTGGATCATTTCCTGGATCACCTCAATGGCCAGTCCTCGGCTATTAAGTTCACCATGGAAAAAGAGGTCAATGGCAACCTCCCTTTCCTAGATATTCTTATTTCTAGGAAGAAGGACGGCTCTCTCTCCCACGCGGTATACTGTAAGAAAACGCACACAGAGCAGTATCTTCACGCCGATTCCCATCATTTCCCTGCTCAGAAGATGGGTGTTCTTAAT
>APFE030257132.1:39109-86872 GCA_000404065.3 Pinus taeda
AATTAATAAGCGACATTTTTTCTTTAACTACATTAAAGGAATTTAATTAATATTCTTTTAGTAATGTACTAAAAAAACTGTAATAATTTTGTATGGGTTTGCAGTGAGCATTTTTTTATTAGTCAATAAATATGTGTTGTTTTTCTGTTTCTCGTTTGGTGAGACTTTAATAGCACAAGATTTGAATTCAAGATTTCTCGTTTGATGAGATTTCAATAGCACATGATTTGAATCCAAGACTTCTGGTTTGGTGAGACTTCATTTCCACAAGGATTGCCAATTGAGCTACCCAAGCAAACGTCATGCAATTAAATTCAAAAGGATTATTTACACTAATTTATACAAAGGAGAAATGGGAGTATGTAGTTTTTATATAAATATTTCAAAATAGATTTTCAAATTCAAAATTTAATATTAGAAAAAAATAAGACGTAAAATTTATTATGGATTTAATAATAATATTTTTTACTTTTGGGATATTTGAGATTCTTGTTATTTTTATTATCTTATATTGTTATGAATTTTAAAGTTATAGCATTCATGTGAATACATTTTTACTAATTCAAATAATAATTTCAAAACTTTTAATATTTGAACAAATCTCCACTAATTACATAGTAAAATATGGCATTCTACAATCTCCAAAATATTGTGCACTTTTTTCTATGAATATCTTTACTACGGCTACATTATATCATATATTCAGAATATTTATTACAATATTAACCTACTTAATCTTTAGCATATCCAAACTATGGTGATATGTTACTCTTTAAAATTTTAATAAAACAATTAACTTTCAAAGCAAATCAAATAATTATTTACACTTCTTAATTTCTAGTAAAACAACATTTATTTCAATAAAACAAATTTTATATCAATACAAGTTAATCCTTATCTTAATTTATATAAAAATTCAATATACTAAATTAAATAAATAAATAATTACTTTTTTCAAATATTAATTACTTAGAGTTATTTTGCCAAGTGTGATCTAGTGACTTAAGAAATGATATTTTCCACTGTAAATACACATATAACCCTCCTCATTGCTTTGACATTGACAACTTTTCCTTTAGATAAATTGAAAAACATATATTAATTTGTATCATATTTAAATTGAAAAATATATATTAATGAGACTTATATTCAATACTAAAAGCAAAAAGTTAGGAGATACATGAAGATGTGTCTTATTGTCTTAATTTTATGAAAAAACATGTGAGTTACATGAACATCGAAATTTGCAAAGTTTTAAATAAAGTTATGATGATCAGGCCCATTATTGTTATTGCAGTGTTTGCACAACACAATGTCATTTGACCTAAAAGCAAAAATCTACCAAAACAATTTATCTTAAACCAATAATACAATTATCAAAATATTGAAATTAAAGTATTTCATTTTCAATTCTGAGCTTACTAAGAAGGAACTTTATTTAAAAATTTATCTACTTCCTCTTATGAATGAAATAAATAATGGAAATCATTTTGGCATATGGACAAGTAAATATATGCAAATTTTTATTACTCTATAATTATTCTCACATGATTATTTTGCTATCAAATACTTTTTTCATAAGAGGCGGGTACTAAGCAACATATATTTTGCTATCAAATACTTTTTGCATAAGAGTCAGGTAATAAGCAACATATATTTTGCTATCAAATACACTTGTTAGAATTATACTTGTTAAAACACATCATCAAAATCTACATCATGTTCAAATAACTTATCATATATATATATAAATAATTCATTCAATAAGGTACTTTTTTGTTATTCTAATAGAATAAAAAAAATACAATTTAGTGTATCAATTTTGGTTATTTTTACAATAGAACAACATTTTCCTTTGCTAAATGACACTGCTTTACAGACAAAACAATCAATTGCCTTACTAATGTAGTTCTTATTGCCTTACTAATATAGTTATGACTTGTTTACATTAAGCTAAAGCATATTTCTAAAAATTCTCCAAAAGGTTTCACTCGAGAGTTAAGAAAAACATCTATAAAACCAAGATTGTTAGTGATGTGTAACTTTGAAAATTAAAAGGATATAAAGAGAGATAAAATTGTTTAGAGAAAAATTGTCCTGAAAATTGGCTATTAATTTTTTTGGTGCTATGAGAATGCAACGTAACACCTGTAAGAATACAACAGATTAGAGTATACATGCTAATTGAAGAAAGTGAGATTTAAGAATAAAGTTTCCGTCCCATTTTTCAAATGATATGTATCTATGGTCCAAAGATAAAGCTCTCTTTGATTGTTTATCTGCCACATTGTTAAATTTGCTGTAGATATGCCTGAAGGAGATGACTTGAAAGTGTTCTATCAATTCCAGTATTATGTTTTTCTAAGTTGTTAAGTTTAGGACATCTAGTTGCGCTTGGCCTTTTAACCAGTTAATGACACATTTTGAATTGCCAAAAAATTGAATGTTGTTTATATTTGTGCTTTGCTAATGACATCAAGGCCCAAACAACAATCAGTTCAACTTTGTTGTTCGTGCCAGGCCTAATTCCAATTTTGAAGCAGATTGATTTTGAATTTGTCAACTTTACCAGCCCTCCACCTCCACAAGAGTTGTCTTGTGCAACTCCATAAAAGAAGTGTACATGAAGATGGTTGGATATTAGAGGGAAAGGAGTAGGTCTTCAAAATTTGGGTTTTTGGAGAGGTAAATAATCCTTGTAAAGAGAGATGATTTTTGAGACTTGAGGAATGACAAAAATGCTTACATTTCGAAAAACAACTTTGTTTCTAAGCAGCTAGATGTTCCAAGCCACAAAAATACTGAGACCTTGGATATACTAGAATTTCTTCACCCATAAAGGAGCATATCCTCAAAAGAGTTCTCGATCAAATTTTCTCTGATTTTCATGATTTGGAGGACTAATGAAAAAATTTCTCGTGTAGTAATACAATTTACAAAAATATGGTCTACCGATTCTTTGTTCTGCTTGCAAAGACAACGACCATTTGGTCCCACACAACCCCTTTTTATTAGGTTATCCCAAGTTAAAATTTTATTTTTGAGGGCCAACCAAGCGAAACACCTTAATTTTTTGGGATGTGCCACTTCCATATGAGGTTGTTCCACCATCTAGGGCATTGAATTACCTCTAAGTGATAAATCGCTTCATAAGCAAGGCGATTAGTTACCTTGCCAAATTTGACATCACCAGTTCCATTCTAAAGTTAAAGGACCCAATGGCCCTAGCTCTGTTGAGGTCATCCAATAATCTGAAGAGATATGTTAAGAGTGCAAATTTATTATATTGGACAGGTAGAATAGCCCTTTGGAGTGTAATATTTGTATTAATTCATTTGATAATTTGTATACAGCAAGACCCCCTATGAAGGGATCTTTTCCAATGACTACCTGGTTTCCATCCCCAACCTTCCAAGCTAACCAATTGAAGAGAGAGGGGAAAGCATCCATGAGGGATTTCCATACAACAAATCCCTTTTTATCAGTTTTCCTTGCTTGTTTTATGAGCCAATCCACCAGTGACAACCCATTTAGATATTTTTCTTTTAAAACCAAGCTCTAGAGACCTTCACTAAATATGCATCTCCATAATTTTTTCATTGCTAGGGATTTTGCAAACCAGTTCAAATTTTTGAATCCCCAGCCTCCATGAGATTTTAGGGTTGAAAGAGAGGTCAAGCTTTCTAGATGAAAACCTTCTTAGCTATTTTTCCTAGTCCACAAAAATCTGAACATTAATTGCCTAATGGAAGTGAGGGTGGCAATGGGAACCTTTGATAAAGCTAGCTAGTAAACTGGAATATTTTCCAACACATATTTAACTAGAAATTTTCGGCCTCCCAGGGATAGCCAATTGTAACACCATAAATTCATTTTCTGCCCCACTTTTCTAATCAACCACATCCAATCCTCTTTATGATAGTTATTTGGATTCAAAAAGTAGTTGATATATTTGATGCCATTTTCCAATGAGGTTTGCCATAGGGGCAAAAAAGAGTGTATATCTGAGAGGATGTCAAGGCTGACAAAGAATTCATGGAAATAAGAATTTTTCAAGTTGATTTCCATTCCTATAACGCGTTAGAAAATATTTATGGCTCTATGGAAAACCTGCCATTCCTTTACAATATCCATTCCTAGTAGAAGAACATCATCCACGAACAAAAGGTCTATGATGAAAAGCTCATGTGCTATTTTCACACCTTTTATGTTACATGACTTCTTTTCTTTCAATAATAAAAGACTTAATCATTCCACCACTAGAAAAAATAATAAGGGTGACCGAGGACATCACTGTCTGAGTCCTTCAGAGCTGGTGATTGTTTTAGAGGGTGAGCCATTTATAAGGATGGAGAAATTGGTTGAAGTTACACAACCCATGATGCAATTTGTGGCATCCAATCCCAACCCAATTTGGAGAAGACCAAGTCTAATAAATGACAATTGACTTTGTCAAAATCTTTATTGAGGTCCATCTTCAGCACAAGGGCCTTCTATTTTTTTGTTTTAATAGAATGAATGGCTTCTTGAGCAATGCTTATGGAACTATGCATTTGCCTATTAGCAAGAAATCCAAATTGATTTGGAGATATCTTCTTAGCTAGTGGACACTTGATTCTGTTAGCTATGATCTTTAAAATTAATTTGTGCACTAGATTACGAAGGGAGATTGGCCTGAAGTCATGGAAGGAGTTTATATGATACAATTGTTATTAATTTATTTCTAGACGTAAGATATCATTAAATTCTATATATATTTTTTGAATTGTAGCAATTTATATTACTTCAAAAAAGGTTACATGAAAGTTGCATCCATAACCAGAGTGTTCTAAGATCATAAATCAATAACAGAGGAACAAAGGCATCATCTAGACAATAAGAGAGCTGAAATCCTCATAACAAATATAGTATTGGAGAATCGAAAGGCTTTACAATTAGATTAGATTTTCATTTCTTTGATAATGACTTGTGAAATTTTGTTGGTTATTTATTTATTTAATTATGTTCTTATTCATCAAACAATTATAAAAAACATGAAGTTCACAAGAAAATAGATAACACAAGATATAGGCTCCAAGCCAGCGCAAAACCCCTCCAAGGGGAAAACCCAAAAAATTATCTTCTTATAGAATCATCTCAAATGAGATATACAAGACCGATTACCAACCCTCTAGATGCCAAGTCAAACCTTCCTTTCTGCATAACATATCCACCATCAAGAGACCAACAACAAGAGATGTACCAAGGCAAAAATTCCACACATTCTAGCTCAAGAAGGAACTTCTTCTCTCATACTTCAACCATCCTCTTCGTATATGTCCTTTATGTGATGTTTCAAACCAAAATCATCCAAGTGTGTGTGTCCAAATGAGCTCCATATTCCCTCTATTTATGCTGTCCAGAGGGGTGAAAATAGACATGACCTTTGGGGAAGGGTATCCAAAGGGGTTTTTGAGCCAAAATTACATATTTTTCTTTTTCTTTTACATTAGGTCCAAATAGGACTTTGTCTTTTTGACTAAAAAACCTAGAAGCATGAAGAACAAGCTTGCCTATAAAATTAAAAATAATAATTTTCCTTTTCCATTTATTTTTCTTTTTACATAAAATATATAATGGTACAAATTATGAAGACCAAAACTAGATGCATTCTCCAACACTCCCTCTTAACTAGGGAGGTATTCATGATTGTACACCTGGTACAAGGATACTCTCAAACTAAAATATTCTCATAAGAAGAGTTGGATCAACAAGCCATCTATAAGCATCAATATCATAATGAGCACTATCAACATAGTAAGGCCTTAACTGACATGCTCTTCTTATTTTAGAGCATAATGCTGGGAAGCTTTACGTGAGACACCACACTACCTATCAAGGCACATACCCCATCTTGATGTTAAGTAGGTATGTCCTTTTAGGACTATTATTTTCTTGGATTTTGAATCATTAAAGAATATCAATCCTCTTCAACCACTCTTGTCTTGGATACCTGTCCAATCCTCAAAGAGTTTCTGCCTACTTTCTCTCTTTGATTCTCTATCCTCAAGGAAATCTTTGATGCTTATATAATCCTTTGGACTGTAGGTTTTAACCCTGTACAACAATTACCTGCAAATGAATTCTTAAAACATAAAATATACAATGGTGAGAACTTAAAACAAACACAAATATTTTCCACTGGATCCCAAAATCAAGACTACTAGTTTGATTTTTCATTAGTTTCCTTTCAATTTTACAATAAATATATATACATACTGAAGCATTCATAAACCCCAATCCAGTAACCTAGGATTAGAACATAACTGTAGTTCCCTTGATCGGATCTACAAAATACCATGGGCATAAAACCATCATGCCCAAAACCATTTGCAAAACCCATGCACATAACCATGGGTATGTCTGCCCACCATCTTTCTTGGGTCCGCATATATATATATATGAATTTTTTATTCTCGTGGTGCTGCCCCAAACCCCGTGTAGGGGGGGAATACCCCCCCCCCCCCCCCATAGATACCCCAACAGAGGGGGCTGTCACACCCCCTGTGACCCCCCTGCTGTGCTCGACACAACGAACAGGGGGGCTAATGCCTCCTTGTGACCTCCCTGTGTGTGTGGCTAGTTGTGGAAAGAATATAACACACACCCAACACGAACCGAATTCTCCCTCCATGCCCTTCACTAGTTGTACGACTATTTGTCTTGGCCTAGTGCCTGACACATGAAGAAGAGAATATAATTTCCATCATCACTTCCTCTTAACCAGGGAGATAATCCTCATTCCCTGTAGATTAGGGAATATATTATTACTACTTCTCAAATTTGAAGGATATTTTTTACTTCCTTTCAATTGGGAAGTCATAACCATGTGTACTTATCAATAAATTAACTACTAGTTCTTCCTGGAGATCTTAAAGTAGTAGTTGCATGGATCCTCCCCCCCTTTGTATGAGATTTTATCTTTCTATATGTAATGGAGCCAAACCTTTTGTTCAATTTGTGGCAGGGTTTAGGCCATCAACCCTCCATATCACTTTCCTCTAGTCATCATCAACACAAGCATCATATTGAGCCAACCAAAGTAGAGCTTAGTCATAACTCTCTCTAATCATGAAAGTGATCTTTATCACTATAGAAATATGAACATCAAATTATCTTTCTGCATTGCTACCTTTCAATTCCAAGATGATGTAGACATTTTGACCATATAATCCTAATATCCATCCTCTCAATCCATGTATACTTTTAATTGAGTTCAAAAGAAATAATTGTAGGTGTACTAGTCCCAACTTATATTAGGTAGCGAAATCATATACAAACCTTAGAACCAATACCAACATTAGTATCATAATTACCTCATCATTGTTGGGTGCAACTTTTGGGAATACTTTAGTTACCTCTTTCCTCCATTTTTGACCATTTTACCTTTGAACCCACGAGCTTTACGTCCTAATTATTAAGAAGAAACTCTTGTTGTGACATATTATTTTGCCATTTTTGTTAAATATGAATGAAGTGATATCTTTTTGATGGCTAACCAGGGTAAGTGTGGAAGAAGTTCTTTGACTCTTTTTCTTTCAGGTGTTCCCCATGAATTCAAGGCCAAAGGATGGACAATTGTGTTGTTAATTCACAAATATGTTTTGAGGACTTGTTATTATAGACCATTGTTGTTACACCGCGAGATGTTGTTACACCGCAACTGTGAAAGACCGTGGGTACTATTCCATGAGAAAATTGTCAAGAAGCATGAATTATTTGTGGGTAGTCAAAGAATCTAAGTGGTTATGATTTTAGAAAATGATGTAACTTGAATAGTCCTTGTATTTAGAAACCAGTTGTAACTATTCCTATTTTCTTTTAATATTGATCAACATGAGAATCATAAGATTCTCATGACTGATCTATTCCCTATTTGGGCATGTAAAATTTATAAAAGGATTTAGTTCCATGGAAGCGAATAGGAAACACGAGATAGTACTGTCATTTGGATTCTAAATTCACAACTCTTTTAATACAAGAACATCGTTGGTGATGCTTTTACAGATTCTGTGTTGAATTCCTAACTAGTTCTTTTTTCATCCTTGCACCCTGCTAGGGAGGAAGGGCCCTCCTCTTTAGCAGGGGTCATAGTAGTAGTTGTAGCAATAGATTAATTATTTATTTTTCGTAAGTGTGAGTTATTGTTGTTGATGTATAATTCATAGAGCAGATTTACTTCTGTTTTTCAGATTTATGATATGTTGTTACACAAGATTGATTTAAGCTGTAATATTTGATTAGTTGGTTCACTCATTGATATTGTGTGTGGCGCGCTTGTTTCTTGGTAAAACATGAAGTGTGATTTCATTCCTATAGAATGCTTTTTGATTTCTGCATGAGTGTTTAATTTCTGTAGTTGGTTCAATGAAATTTCTTTCCGTTCTTTATTTCTATCCTTGGCTATTATGTATCAACATAGAAGTGTAGACACCTTTGAGATAAATAGACCTACCCTGGTTGATAATTAAATGGTTGCGGTTCAGTCAAGTAAGCAATGATTAAACCAACACAAAAATCATGATGACCTTCGGTCAAGATGCCATATTTTTCTTGTTTCCTTTGAGATAAACATCCTTTTACATGCTTTATCTTCATATTGTAGTAATGTTCCGCTTCATCTTTCAATCAGAAATGTGTTCCTGGAATGAAATCATTAGCATGAAGGTTCAACATTAGGGTCCTTACAGTTCCCTGCTTCCATCATGCTCATCATTTTCAAGGAGTCATCAATAAGCACGAGTGCTACTTTGCTTCGTTCTTTCATTCTTCTCATTTTGCTTCCATAATTTTGACAACCTTCATTATGTGCCTAGAATTCTCAACAATAATTACAACCAAGAAAAATATACAAATACAAGAGCATGATGTCAATTATGTCAATCTAGGGTTTCCATGGTTTCTCAAAAGGTGTACTTCTAGATATGTGGTTACAAACCCTATATTTTTTACCTAACCCTTATAAGGGTTTTTGCTTTTAAAGAAAACACTCATTCCTAGAGTTTTGTCTTCAAGCCCTATGATTTATCTTAATCCAAATTTTGCTAGGGTTTAATACATACCCTAGTCTTTATCTCAAAACTCTTTTAGGGTTTCAAGATATCAAAGAATACTTAGCCGACAAACCCTATATACCATTTCCCAAGATCTAGGGATGCCTTAGAGGGAATAAATGGTTAGAGTTTCCTTTTATAGGGTTATCAAGTCTCATATAGGGTATACAATCCCTAGATACCTTACAAAACTTAGATTATTTTCAATCATCAGGGTCTACCATGCAAAATTTCTATAAATATGCTTACAAAACATCAATGCATTTTATTTTTAGATTTTAGGATATAATCTTCACATTCAACTAAATACTTTGACCATCATGCTTTATATTTACATCATCATGACATAGTGCTTTCCATGCTTAAGAATTAGGTCCTTTTTCCTTTCACAGTGGAAACAATCAATTAGGGTTTCCATTTCTAGGTTTTCTCCTTTTATTTCACACTTTGCTAGGATTTTCTAACCCTAGATTCCAAGACCTATCACTTACAAATTGTAAAGTTCTACAATTACATAGAAGAGTTGGTTGCAAAACCTTAGATTTTAAGGTCTTCAAAGTCTATCATGATAATAATATCATATTCTATGCAAACCCTAGAGACCCCATTATCATCCAAACTTGTTATCAAAGCATTACTATAATGCTACCAAAACTCTAATTTCTTTTATTCAAGACCTAGACTTTTCATGTCACTATTTTAATCTATATGCATACCTATATCTTTCAAATTTCTGCCATGAGCTTGGAAGAAATCATGAAATGCACATACCTTTGCCACTTTACCTTGCTAGGGTCTAGTTCCTCTTCAATTGTCAACACTTCTTTAGCAAATTGTTATCTTTAATCATAGTTGCCTCAAATTTTTCAACTTCAAAACCATTTTGTTGAGTTGCAAGACTAATTTTTGTTTTAGGGACACCGAGAATAATTCCATTGATCTTCAGATATGCCTCTATCTCGGTCCTCAACATAATTATTCTTTCATGGGTAATAGAGTCAAGTCTCCAAATAATTATCATTGTGGCAAATAGTTATGCCATCGAATCACATAGTCATTGTTCATAGAGTCATACTATAATATATATGTAGATGCATTGTAATTTGAGTCACCGATTCATTAAAGGTATATATCGAGTCCATCATTGTTATAGAAGATGATGCCATACAATCACTATATCGAACCTTGTATGATGCCAAATGAAATGCCTTAGTTCATAAGATCAAGCCAAAGTTTATAATATTTCCCATTGAGTTGTGATGCGAGTGAGCTATAGATGCATGTCTATGTTCATGGAATTGTAAACTCATATTAGACGATATAATGAGAAATACAATGTGATGCTAATGTATATTTGAGCCACAAAAATTGGGCCATAGAACATATGCAAGCATTGTTGACCATTGATGCCACACAAAAATATGTGTTGCTACTTGATGCCATATGAAGTACTCAATATAATGTATAGAGCGAGCCTCAAGACTGTAATACAAATCCACATAGGCATACAATTCACATAATGTAGATGCCATAACATGTGAGCCATTGTTCATTTATTAAATATGCGAACCAAATAAGGAATTCGATCCTCAGAACAAATTGTGAGCCACCTTGTCACATAGATATTTTGTATGTCCAACATTTGGTTTAATAACGATGCTACATAGTGAGCTATAGGATGTGAATCAAGTAACGAGGTATAGTTTAATAAAAGGAGCAATGGACTTTGAGTAATTGAGCCTAATTAAATCTCACTATATTTTCTATGAGTCTAAGAGAAATGCAAGGCTTTCCTGAGGGAATGTGATCCATTGGCAAGCCATAGTTAATAAAATGCAAGCACAAAGATCATTGAATCTTAGATATGCGGGTTACTATAATTTTTAGAGTCTCATTTACAAATATAAGGTCTCTTGATATGCCCAAAATCTTGTTCAACCTTCCAAGATAGAAGCTGCAGTAGTTACCAACAAGACTGCACTAGACTTAAATCCAAAAACTAGTACAATGATCTTCTGGCTTCCTTTCTTCAAACCTGAGCTCTAATACCATGTTGGAAAATCGGGAGGCTTTATAATTAAATTATATTTTCTTTTCTTTGATAACTTCTTGTGAAATTTGCTGGCTTTTTATTTATTTAAATATGTTCTTCTTCATCAAACAATTATAAAAAACATGAAGATCACAAGAAAACAAAGAACACAAGATATATGCTCCAAGCTATGGCAAAACCCCTCAAAGGGGAAAACCTTGAAAGTTTTCTTCTTATAGATTCATATCAAATGAGATATCCAAGACCCATAACCAACCCTCTAGATGCCAAGTCAAACACTCCTTTCTGCACAACAAATCCATCATCAATAGACCAACAACAAGATATGTACCAAGGCAGAACTTCCACACATTCAAGCTCAAGAAGAAACTACTTCTCTCATACTTCGGCCACCTCTTTGTCTATGTCATTTCTGCAATGTTTCAAACCAAAATCATCCAAGTCCGTGTGTCCAAATGAGCTCCATCTTCCTTCTATTTATACTGTCTAGAGGGGTGTGAATGGACAAGACCTTTGGGGCAGGTCCGATTGGCATCCATAGGGGTTTTTGGCTCAAGAATACATATTTAAAAATTATTTTTCTTTTTTCTTTTACAATAGGTCCAAATAGGACTTTGACTTTTTGACTCAAAAACTTAGAAGCACGAAGAACATGATTGTCTAGAATAATAATAATAATAATAATTTTTCTTTTTCTTTTCTTTTGTTTTTCACATAAAATACATAATGGTACAAATTATGAAGACAAAAACTAGTTACAGTTACAATCTCCAACACATAGTCCAATTTACAATCTCTAGGGAATTGAATAAGGAGAAAATACAACAAGTTAACCAAATTTCGAACATGCCATGAACCAAAGGAAACTAGAGAAGAACAATTCCAAGAGAATTTTCCAAAATATTTGTAGCCAATATCCAAAGACAACAATCAAAGCAATAATAATGTTCCAAAGAGAAAAGACATAGGTAACAATTTTCACATTACGTCAGTCGCAAACATCTTCTCGAGTATAAGCAAAGGTCAACCACTATTTCCACTTAACAAAACCAATATAGAAGGGTAGTATGGTAAATAGAGAGTTGTCAAGGAAAATAGATTGTGGAAAACTTAGAATGACATAAACAACATTAGTAATGAGATGCAAGTCCCTAATCACACCAAAACAAATGCAAAACTAGGAAGTCCTCAAATACAACCAACTATCTCCATAAGACCCTATTTTTGAGAGCAAGAAAGCCATCAACATCACTGAAACAAGCTTATCAAGCAAAGGGAAAAATTGTGATACCATTTTCTTAGTCCTAATCGAAGAAAATGATGGTAAAGTCTTGAGCACTGCTAACTGGTGGATCAACAGGATCTCCAGGAGGATCCATGAGATACCCTAAGGCTAAGTCCGACACCAAAAATATCTCCACATGACTCTGACGAGAGTCAATGTTGTTATGGAAAAACCTGTGATTCCTTAACATGCACTTGATATCTTCCAACCTATAAAACACATTATAATTTTCAACTTTCTTTTCCTTGAAAATAAAACGTAACCGAGTATCCATCTATTGATGCTGGGATAGAGAATGCAAGAAATATAGTCTTCTCTTCCTAAATATAGCTATGTTCTGAACCCGTTTCAAACCATTGCTAATAATATCTGAATCATAATGATAAGGGTGTGTTGATGCCTCGAAAATCGCTGCAACAACATCGGGGAAAACCACCTGGTCCAGACCTTAATGCAGTTACTTTTCCGTTTGGTGTGGTGGCTTCGACTGGAAATAATGGGACTAGTTTCCCAACGATGAATAAAAATGGGATGGATAAATGAGTGGTTTTCTAATAAAATGGTAATGGATGAATGATTTAATCTAAAAAATAAAAATATGAATAACTATCCAATCCCGGGAAATTTCTGTTTTTAGTGTAACGTTTGATAATCTTTATCCACAAACAGGCATATAGACGACTCTATTGGTAAACAAAGACATTCATTCATATGATAATTACTTTGTTCAAGTAGTTGAACAAAGTAATCATTAAAACATTATTACACTTATCATTTATATATCATTGATACATATATGACTAAAGAATAACATTCCTTAAACATTCAATAGTGAAAAATATAAGGATTGTTGTTGAAAACACATACATATATCCAATGATAGCAAGAGTAATCAAATGACGATTCACATAAAAGAATGAAACAAGATCATAGATAATAGTACCATATGTGTTGTGAATCATTCCCGATATCAATCACATTCAAATTCCTTTTTCCAACTTAGAAATACTTTCACATCAAGGCAATAGTGCACATCCCATCAAAGCTTTCCTCGTTAGAATTTGGAATACTGGCCCAGTCCTTATAAAAAATATACCAGAAGCACAATAGTGCAACTTCCAGGTTTGAGTTTTATACAAAAACTGAGGACATTTTCTAAATGCATGAAAGGGTCTATAAATACTAATTAAACTAACTAACTACAAAAATAAAATTCTATTAATCAGTACAACTAAATCTTGAATATCTTCTCCACAACAGGTTTGTTGGTAGTCGGCAGCATGATTCATTGTTTCAGCTATCCTCCTTTTGATTTGAGTTGGCAGATTGCAAGCATCGGTTCCAATTCTGGTGGACGACTGAGATGAGAATGGAGTTGAGATGAGTATGTGGCATCATGTATTTCAGGAATGATACAACCGATCGCATCGGTTAAACATTTGAGGGTAGCCCTTTGACTGTATTGTTTTACTAAGAAAAAACAATAGGTATCCCAAGTTAAACTTTGGATGCCAGTTATTAATCTTCCATTCTTCTCCAACTCTTGATTGCATGCTTGCTCCAATGTCTTAGCTGACAACAATTTACCTGGGGTACATTGTGAAATCATGTTAGACAGATAAAGAGTGTTATTGATTAGCTCAATTAAGTTACTTGTAGATAATCTACATCTGGAAACCTCTGTCTCTGCTTTCATCATCTGTGACTTCCATTCTAAGAAAAGGATCTCCTTGTGTGATTCTAGGATTTTGGGTAGAGTTGCTGCCTGCCCCTCATTGGTGTGTTGCCAAGCAAGAAATTTTGTCAGAGTCTCGTCGGCCTGTTCCAAATCCCGCCTAGCATCAACTGATTTGTCAACTATTGATGCCATTATATCACAAAGGGGCTCAACCAGAGAAATGTTATGACATAACAGTCTTAACTATGTAACCAATGCCTTGTTAATTTGTAGCGCTTCGGACCTGAAGTCGACATGTTGTGGAAGACTCTTGAACTTCTCTACTTGAAGTGACAACTGAGCGATTTGCTCATCTTTCTTTTTCATCATTAGTTCATTCATCGTCTTTAACCTGGCCAATGCTTCAGATAATTCTTTCTGCTTTTGTATTGCGCTTGAGTCTATTCTTTGTTTCTCTTCAAGCAATTGCTTATTCAATTGATTGTTTAATTGTTGTTGTGTTGATAATTGCTGTTCCAACTGTTTAATTTTCTGTTGTGCTTCGAACACCTGTGATTGCAACAAAACAATTGCATGGTCCTTTTCTTTTAGTAGATTACTCACTTCCGATGCCTTGTCCATAGTGGCTGCCGAATAAGCTCCGGCATACTGAGAAAGCTTTGTTAGGTCATCGGAAGGGTGAAACTCTTCTTTCCACACTACATTAGCTGTTTCTGTTTGTGGTGGAAACAAGGAAGATTGATCAAGTCTTCTCCTTTTCCTCTGTCTTTTCACTACAACCCTGTGTTTGGGACTGTAAAAGACATATAATGGAGGTATGTCCTCCACCTGCAAAATAATTTGATCGGAGGGATCTTTTGGAATCATTTCTAAATCTGTGCTAGGGGGTAGGCCGCTGGTTCCTTCATTCAGAACCATTGTTGACGCTGTATCTTGTTCATCTATTACTTTGGGTGTATTGGCACCTTTTGGGCCTTCCAGATTGCTTATGATGGAGTCAAACTGCTGCCATTCTTGGAGTAGTTTAGGATCAATCTGGGTATCCACATTGATATTTTCACTGCCCTTATCCTGCTCCTTTCTCTGCTCTTTCTCCTTTTTCCTTTCCTTTCTCGAGAATATTTGATACAACAGGAGGTTTGTCAATGACTTGCTGTTCAGGCTCACTTGATTGTGTTGTCTGGGTAGTAGTTAATAAGTCCAGAGGTAGAGTTTGCAACCTCTGTTCTTTGAGCTTATTGAATTCTACTAGACTTTCATCATTATATATCATTTTGGCCAGTGCTTGTACGTGGAATAATGACTCTGCCGAAGAAAACAAGTCATCAAAATTATCTTTCTCATGATCAAACCTTGTAAGTTTGGCTTGTTCAAGCATGGTATAGGCAACTTTCCTTGGATTGAATTGCCTATTAGGAATGGTTGCAAGATTAAGAATGTTTATTTTCTCTGCTTCCTTCTCTGCATGCTTGTAGTCGTGCAAAGTATAAACACCGCATCTCAAAGGAAAAGTAGGCCAAGCCTGCGTTTTTGAAATCCTCAGAGTCTTGGATGTTCCCGCGGTTGTAATTTGATAGGCCAATTCTCAGGCTAACAACTTGTCAGGTATGTACAGAGGAAGGACATGAGGTCTTGCAAGGCTAGCAAAAACCCTTATGTATGTGAATGTATTCTTCCCAAACCAGTTTCCTAGAGTGGTTAGGTCAATCTCTGCTTCCGAAGAAATCTTTGGGGTAGGCTTATAAAAAATGGCACGGTAAATAGGCAACATAAAACCATTACATATTTGGTACAAGTGGTCCTTATAGTGTGCTTTCCACATCTTTTGGTGATAAATGTGAATTGGCATGGGCTATTGTGAAGTCCATCTCCACCTGAGTACAGGAAATTCAGAGTTGAAACAAAGAATATCTAAAATATAAGCACTAAAATAAAACGGAGGAATAGACCTATTGGTCATGCAAGTTTTATTTCTAAACTCAAGAATTGCAGTGGCTAATTTATTTGACAATATAGTTCCCCAATCCATTATCTCACTCTTAACTGCTGCTTCCATTAAAGGAACCATTTCAATAGTGAATTTTGCGGAATCATGTAATCCCCAAATTATATACATCATTGCCCCGGCATAACAGTAAGGAGAACATAATGAATCTACAGATTACTTATTCCTTGCGGGGTTCTGTCTCCACTCCCGAATTGGGGCCGATTCAGTCTCATTCTCACTTGCGAACTTCTCAAGAAATGCTTTATTGTATTTCTTTTGAGGTTCAGGCAAGTGATACATTTTCCTTAAATAATTAGGTTGAAATGAATCGAAGACCCTTCCGTCAACTGTGCAAAATGTTTTGTTTAAAACCGGTATCTCCTCTACTGCCCATCGCACTACATCAATGTATGGGAGAATTTTTTCACGAGCTGCTATTCGATATAGATATCAGTCAGCTAAATCTTTTAGGGAAGCCTCTGATTTTATAGTTGAATATGTGGTAGCTGGTACTGATACTTTTTTAGGCTCCTCTGCTTCAATTAGATTATATATGCTTTGGCAGCTTGTGTTTCCAAGGCCAAGACATGTAGTGTCTGAAATCAATCCCTTTTTTCTTGGTCCTAGATCAGTGGTGGATTGCACTGTTACTGCGGGAGTCGCTGCTGCCGCGGATCTCTTGGATTTCTTTCCCATTTGGCTTAAACTTATTGTTTTGGCGGAGCTCTACGCAAGGAATAAAATGAACGTAATACATAGAATAGGTGGTGTGAGCCAATATGAAAGAATTATATCAATTAACGAGTAATGAAAGATTAAAATAACACTGCTGCAGATACAATCTCAGGGGAGATCTTGGCATAACTGCTTCATTAATTGGCCGCTTAACGTGTCAATCATTTTAAATACCCATCATATCATTTATATGCCAAATGATTCATTCAAGTGTGGCTTGAGGTTTTTGGTGGATAATCACAAGTAAATCGCTATCGAGAATGGGAAGGCTTTTAATAATAATCCCAAATAATGCGTGCAAGCCTTTTAAATCTATTTTGAAACTCGTGCCTTGCTTTATCGGATCGCAATCGGAGATGTGCTCGGGTTGTAACCTTTATGTTATTGCAAAATCGCCGATCCCCGATGGTGATACATCTTATCGCATCGGGAGATTTTAAAGGTGTCTTAACATGTGATGCGTTACATCCCCCGATTGCCAATAGTGATATCACATCGGAGAAATAGTGGGAGGGAATTTTGTTATATTTTCTTGCCTTTCACGATAACTAATAATTATTCACTTTTCGGATTGAGGTAAATGAATGGGTGTTTGCATTATGTTTTCCTTGTTGTTGCGATATGCGAACTTGTGATCGCTTTATCACAATAATAAAGAATTTTATGTTTATTTCATAAGACCAATTTCATATTTGTTCAAAAGGTTTATAATATATCGTTTCCTTTGGACCTTTTGATGAAGGATTTTGTAATGAGTTGATACCAGTTTTATTCACACATCTATGTTTGAAAGGGACCCATTTCATATTAGAGTTAGAAAGTTTTTTTTTTGTTGAAATGGGGGGTTGTTGTACAACACAACAATTGGCGATTCACTGGGAGAAACAATTATCTCTAAAAATGTTGAAATACTTAAACTTTCTTTATATATAAATCTTATCTAAGAGGAGAATTCTAATATAACTAGGTATACATAAATTCTGAATCTAATAATAGCTATTTATGCTATTTTCTTCTCTTGTTAAAATTTAAATACATTCTAAGTTTTAAACTAGCCTTAATTGGTTGATAATGATAAAACAAAGAACCTTTCCAACTTAGCTTTATAATGACTCATTTGTCATAGCTAGAGCCTCTGCTACCAGCAAACGTCTATAGTCTCGACAGGGATACCTTTTAACCATTCAATCGTCCATTATCCCATCCATTTCAGAGTATAATTAAAAGAATGAATCCAAAAATATGCCTTCATATTTTGTATCACTTTTCTTTTTTCTTATTTTGCAAGATAAAAAGCCATTGTCTTGGTTTGGTGGCCAGCTATTTGACAATGCCATTCACTGGTTGTAATTTAACTGAATAAGCTAGCTCGTGATGAAACCCCTTGTCTTATAATTATAAGCCATTACCCTGTTTTGGTTTGCAATATTGGTAATGTTAGTTGAACTATTCCCCAATGATCATGGTAAGTAGGCTTGTAATAAGACCTCTTATCTTTTATATCAAATATATTTTAGAATTACACTCTGAGTAATCATAAAATTTGATGAATGGGATGAACAATTTTCTCCTTAAGAGAGCATGGATGACAGGGTAAGAGTTGAAGATGCTAAGATTGGATCAATTTCTATTTTTATATTGATAACCGTTTTTGGCCTTTTGAAAACATTAAAATGATTCACAGTACTTCTAAATCTTGAGAAGATTTCACAAAAATAAAATGGGGTTTTAGAATCTAAATATACCTAATTTCCTAGAAATTTTCCTTTTGTTTAAGGTTTCCATTTTAAAAGTAAATATCAAAACTATTTCTTTTGAGAAACTTTTTCAATATAGAAAAGGCCAATGAAAGATATCTTACAATTTTATTTTCCAATAATTCTAAAAACTATGAACACAAATTTTGCTAAAAATTAGATATTTACAAAGGGAGAAGGGGTTACCTCCTCAATTGAAGAATTTTTTTCAAGATAAGGCCATTAACAGGAAGAGAATCTATCTTACCTGATAGATCTTGCAATATGAGAGTAGAATGGCCTATCTTCTTGTTGATTTGAAATGGTCCGAGCTACATTTTCTGGAACTTAGTGTGTTTTCCTTTATCCTTATGGGGTTTGTAGCATTTCAGAACTAGATCACCAACTTGTAATTGTTTTGAACTAGATGAAGTTGAATAAAAAGATGAATTGATAATTTGCTGATGTTTTGCATGTATAATGCTTTTTCCCTTTCTTCTTCTAATTTTAAAATTTGATCATGTCTTAGTTGAATAGAAGATGAGGGACTTTCTTCAATAAACTACACTAAGGCTAGAGATGAAAGTACTAAATTGGTTGGTAGGACCGCTTCCTTCCCATATGCAAGATTAAATGGAGAAGTACCTATGGAAGCCTTCTGTGTTATTTTGTCAGTCCATAGTGCAAATATCAAAGATTTATGCCAGTTTTTATGATTCTGCTCAATAGTTCGCTTAATGATTTTGACGAGATTTCTATTGGTGGATTATGCTAAACCATTACCTTGGGGATAGTAATTCGCAGAATATTTAAATTTAAACCCTCTTTTGATAGCGAAATCAAACATAGAATTTCCAGAGGAATAAGATGCATTATCGAAAACAAGAGCGTTTGGGACACCAAACCTAGTAATAATGAATTGATCTATGAACTCTATAATTGCTTCAGAGTTTGTTGTCTTCAGAGGAATTGCTTCAACCCACTTAGTAAAGTAATCAGTAGCAGTAAGGATATACTTATGTTGTTTGGATGACTATGGAGTGATTTCCCCAATGATATCTAATCCCCATTGCTCGAAACGCTGTTCAATGTTGACTGGTTGCAAAGGGAAAGTTGGTTTTCTTTGTCTTCCACTGGAGATTTGACAACTTCGGCATTTCCTTACGTATTCGTGAGTATCTCTGAATAGGGTGGGCCAATAATATCCAGCATGAATGATTTTGTGGGCTGTTGTATCAGCTCCAAAATGTCCTCCTGCTGGTCCGTCATGTAGCTCCTGCAAAACTTTTTGCGCTTCAGGTTTTCCTAGGCATCTTAGTAAAATTGAATCATAATTCTGCCTAAAAAGTACATCATCTACAATTATGAAGTTTTTCGCTTTTAATCTAATGGCATGTTTGTCTTTATAGGAAAGATTAGAATGTGCGTATCCAATTTTTAAATAGAAAATCAGATCTACATATTGTGATTCAGGATCTGTGGTACTTATCTGATTGATTTCTTCAGTGTGTTCTGTACCTTCTGATTCTTGAATATTGGATGCTCCTGCTAATAACCTACAAAAACCTTGGCCTTTGACAATATTTGCTGGCTTGATTTCTAAGTCATATTCTTGTAATGTTGTGACCCAATTTTCCCTTTTTTTCTCCTAATTCCCTTTGAATTAGTAATTGTCTTACTGCTGAAAAATGAACTATAACTTTTGTGTGAGCTTTTAAGAGGAAGGGTCTGTAGTGTTTGATAGCTTTGTACACAGCAAAGGCTTGCTTTTCAACTTCTGAATAATTAAGTTCAGCACCTTGAAGATTTGAATTGTAAAATGAAATTGGTGCCTCCAAGTTTTGATCATTAATCTGAGTCAACACTGCTGCATAAGACGAGGTGGATGCGAGAGTATACAATATGAAATGACTTGAAAAATTGGGAGTGCTTAAAGCAGGGGCATTAATTATTGCTTGTTTGATAGAATCAAATGCCTCTTTTTCTGTAGATCCCCATCTAAACACCGATTTTTTCTTAATCATTGTTTGCAATGGTAAAATAATCTGGGAAAAATCTAGAACGAATCGTTTAACAAAGTTAATTTGACCCAAAAATTACTGCATGATTTTTTGGTTATGAGGAAATGGAATATCAGAAATCTCTTTAATTCTATCTGGATCAATATAAATACCATCTTTGGAAGCAATGAAGCCCAAGAGATTTCCTTGATTAAGAGCAAAAAAAGACTTTTTTGGATTGAGCGAGATACCATACCTTCTGCAACGTTCAAGGATTTGTTTTAAATCATGTAAATGATTAGACCTTTTCTTGGAAAATACAATAATATCATCTAAATAGACAACTACTGTTTTATTGATCAATCCTTTGAATGTTATATCCATTGCTCTTTGGAATGTAGCTCCTGCATTGATAAGTCCAAAAGGCATTTTTTGGTAAGCATAAGTTCCCCATTTAGTTTTGAAGGTAGTTTTAAGCATGTCATCAGGATGGACCAAAATCTGGTTATATCCTGAAAAACCATCTAAAAAGGACATTAACTCAGAACCAGCTACTGAATGGAGTATCTATTCCATGGTAGGTAAAGGGAAGTTATCCTTTTGGCTTGCTTTATTAAGATTTCCGAAATCTATGCAAATCCTGATGTCGCCATTTTTCTTTCTAATAGGCACCATATTGGACACCCAGTTTGAATGTCTGACAGGAAAAATGATTTTAGCCTTCAAGAGTTTATTTAGTTCGGTTTTTATCTGACTCTCTAGGTTAGGATGAATTTTCCTTAACTTCTGTTGGACTGGTTTTTGTTCAGAAAGCATTGGAATAGTATGTTGAATGATCGATGCATCGTATGTTTTCAAATCATCATATTTCGAAGCAAAGACATATTTATTTTTTCGTAATAACCTAATGAATGTTGTTATTTCTTCCAAATAAAGTCCTAATCCCAAATTGATGTTTTGAGGGTTTTTCTCAGTACCTAGGTTTATCAATTCAAATCTTAAAGTAGAACTCTGGAGCTTTGAATTGGTCACCTGTTTAAACCTGTCTTTAATATCATAAAGATCTTCTAGCTTAACCAAACTGGTTTTGGTATTGAGTTTTCTTCTTGATTTTCCTTCATTTGAAGGTCATGATCACTTTCATCAATGATTTGATCATCATAGGACTTGTCAGAAGTCAAGAAATTTAAAATGTCTTCGTCATGATTGAACACTTGCCAATTGGTGACATTGTCAGGAATTGATGGTCTAAAAATTAACTCTACTGAAAATCTGTCTGGGCTGTAATCTCAGAAGGTAGGAGTTTAGAAGCAACATTAGCTAGCAAGTCTGCTACTGCATTCTGGGATCTAAGGATAGGAGAAATATTGAATGCTAAAAATTGAGATATGAGTTCCTGCACCAAAGACTGATAGTGTTTGAGATGACTAGAAAGACAGTGACTTGTATTTCTAACTTGTTTTATGAAAATTTTTGAATCACCAAACACTTTCAAATATTGAAATTTAAGACCAATTGCTTTGTATAGTCCTTCAACTAAGGCCTCGTATTCTGCCATATTATTTGTGCATTCAAATTCCAATCTATATGATAACATAGTTTTTTCTCCTTCAGGGCTAACTAAAATACACCCTGCTCCTGCACCTTCACTAGATTGAGACCCATCAAAGTATAGTGACCAAAATAAAGAATTATCAACAATTTTATTTACAGTTTCCTCAGCAATATTGACACATCTTGATCTATCGGTTTGTGAAAAATTTTCAATTTCGGATGTGAAATTATTTACTATGAAAGGAGATGGTTGGGTAGTGAAATTGCCAAAGAATGATTAGGAAGAGTAATTCCCCAAAATATTGTTATTGAATGCTATTGGTTGATTATCCTGTTCAAATTCACTGATAGTATGGGTCATATGTTTCTCCCGATTGATTTTGATTTGATTTGGCTTTCCTTTATAGGGTAGCCACATATGGGACCAATCGGTAGAAATATAACCGTGGAGTTTCTCAGACCAATCCCTACTCAATATTAAACCATAAAATTCAGGTATATCGGCAATTAAAATATCAATTCTCTGAACCACTTGTGGATCAGCTGATAACCTGATAGTTACGGAGTTAATTTTCCCTAAAACCTGGACCTTGGTTCTATCCAATTGTACAATATGAATTGTAGAATTTTGGGGTTCAATGTTCAGTTTGGAACAAACTAAAGCTGGCATTATATTATAAGATGCCCCTGAGTCAATCAAACAGTTGTGTAGATTTCTATTATAGATCTCATAGGTCAAGAGAAAAGGGGGAGTATGAGAATTTGATCTGTCTCCAATTAAAACTGCATCAGTAGCTTTAACTCTACCAGGAGGTGGTTGACCTAAATCATTTGCAGCTTTGGAGAATACAAGATTAGGGAGAGGTGAAGAAGGTACTGCATTTAGTTCCTTAAGAAGTAATTTCTGCTGATGCTTGAGTTTGCTAAGTTCAAACATAGTAATGTTTGCCTTTGTCTTCTTCATATCATCAATAATATTGTAATCCATTGAATCCGATACTACCAACGTCTTAGATGTTGAAGGTATGTTTGAGGATGATGGTTGATTTTGAGATATTGTCGTCGCCGATTTCTTTGTGGGAAACTTTTCTTTTATAGTAGTGGTACCTACACTCATTTTCTTTGAAATTGACTGAACAGGTTCAGGAGTAGCTTTACTCCTGGTAGTCACATGGAAAGCTTCTTGTTCATTTTCTGTATCGGAGTTAGGTAAAATGAAGTCCCACATCCCAGGGCATTCGACAACCTCCTCTTCTTCGGGTTCCTTGGATGGCAAGACTGTTTCATCTTCTTCTTCCTCTTCAGGATCTGAGTGTACATTAGATATAGCATTTGGTGGTTTTGACTCAGGTTTCTTAAAATTTCTAAATGGCCTCTTTGTTGAAGTTTCAACTACTTGTAATTTGATTTCAACCATTTCATTTGACATAGTCTTGAGGACCTTTTGCAGACCCTCCATATCGTATGGATCTTTAGGGGTTTTCTTCTTTGAATCATCTTTAAAAGAAACTTTTTTGGATTTTCTATCTTCAAGAGCAGCTTCCTTTTCTAAAGCAATAATGCGTTTCTATACAACAAGCGCTTCTTTCATGTTTTCAGCTAAAGTTGGTTTTGCAGCTCTATCTACAAAAATGGCTATATTTGAAGGTAGGGTTGTTATATACCATTCACTTCTAATTTTCTCACTTGGTTTAGAGTCGGTTGGAATATTATTCAAGAGTTTATTGAATCGCGAGTTGAATTCCTTGATAGGTTCTCTAGATTCTATCCTAAGATTCAAAAGATTGTTGATTAATGTCGCTAAAGATTTATCATCGCCATACTTAGTGAGAAACTGTTCTTGAAAAATGTTCCAGCTGGTAATGGATCTAGAGGGTAGGGAAAAATACCAAGACATAGCTGGTCCCTGTAAAGTATAAGGGAAAATCCTAATGGCAACATCTTCCTGTGTCACTCCTTTTAGATTAACTGATAACATGAAATTGTTAATATGTTCTTTGGCTAATGTTCCAGCATCTGGATTAAATTTCGGCAACCATTTTTCAGGAGAATCTGGTAATGGATGTAATGGTGCAAGCATAGTGACTGCACCAGGACTATTCCATGGATTCTAAGCCATCATAGAACTAATAACAATTGATATTGTCGATCAAATTCTAGGTGTTTGGGGAGGAGTTGGTATTGAAGATTGAATAGGTTGGGATGTTGAAGTTGGTGATCCCTGCTGAACAAGAATGTGTAATGGAGGAGTGGATGGTTGACTTCACACTAGAGAAGATGAAATAGAGGATGATGAAGAAAAGGTCTCACTGTCCGATCCTTCAATGTTCTTTTTAGCCTTTTTCCTTTTCGGTAAAGGCAACTTAGTAGGTTCAATACCGAGCTTTCCGCTTTGAAGTCTGGTGAGAGGGTGAGGTAGATTGAATTGCAAAGTCTCACTGCCTTGAGATACTTCAGATTTCCGTGGTGATATCGAAAAGCCTTGAATTTTTTGGATGAGAGACTGAACATCAGGAGACTTAAGACTTAATCGATCTGGAGTATGATGGGATTGAGTAGTGGTAGTTGACTCCTCTTCTTCTCATTTGAATACTGGTGTTCCTGAATGCAAACGGGAGGTCCGAGGTGATGTGGAGGGAGATTTACTCTTGGAATGGTCTATAGGTTTTGATTTACTCACCATTCATAGTTCATGCCCTCCTTCTAGCGCCAAAAATGTTGATGCCTCGAAAATCGCTGCAACAACATCGGGGAAAACCACCCGGTCCGGACCCTAATGCAGCTCCTTTTCCGTTTGGTGTGGTGGCTCCGACTGGAAATAATGGGACCAGTTTCCTAGTGATGAATAAAAAGGGGATGGATAAATGAGTGGTTTTCTAATAAAATGGTAATGGATGAATGATTTAATCTAAAAAGTACAAATATGAATAACTATACTATCCTAGGAAATTTCTATTTTTAGTGTAACATTTGATAATCTTTATCCACAAAAAGGCATATAGATGACTGTATTGGTAAAAAAAGACATTCATTCATATGATAATTACTTTGTTCAAGTAGTTGAACAAAGTAATCATTAAAACATTATTACACTTATCCTTTATATATCACTGATACATATATGACTAAAGAATAACATTCCTTAAACGTTCAATAGTGAAAAATATAAGGATTGCTGTTGAAAACACATACATATATCCAATGATAGCAAGAGTAATCAAATGATGATTCACAAAAGAATGAAACAAGATCATAGATAATAGTACCATATGTGTTGTGAATCATTCCTGATATCAATCGCATTCAAATTCCTTTTTCCAACTTAGAAATACTTTCACATCAAGGAAATAGTGCACATCCCATCAAAGCTTTCCTCATTAGAATTTGGA
The DNA here is from genome assembly GCA_000404065.3 of Pinus taeda. Taxonomy (NCBI): domain Eukaryota; kingdom Viridiplantae; phylum Streptophyta; class Pinopsida; order Pinales; family Pinaceae; genus Pinus; species Pinus taeda. The sequence goes on from APFE030257132.1 coordinate 64,619, forward strand.
ATACTAGCTCAGTGTTTATAAAAAATATACCAGAAGCACAATAATGCAACTTCCAGGTTTGAGTTTTGTACAAATACTAATAAATACTAATTAAACTAACTAACAACAAAAATAAAATGCTATTAATTGGTACAACTAAATCTTGAATATCTTCTCCACAGTAGGTTTGTTGGTAGCCGACAATATGATTCATTGTTTCGGTTGTTCTCCTTTTGATTTGAGTTGGCAGATTGCAAGCATCGGTTCCAATTCTGGGGGACAACTGAGACGAGAATGGAGTTGAGCTGAGTATGTGGCATCATGTATTTCGGGAATGATACAACTGATCGCATCGGTTAAACATTTGAGGGTGGCCCTTTGATTGTATGGTTTTATTAAGAAAAACCAATAGGTATCCCAAGTTAAACTTTGGATCCCAGCAATTAATCTTCGATTGTTCTCCAACTCTTGATTGCATGCTTGCTCCAATGTCTTAGCTGACAACAATTTACTTGGGGTACATTGTGAAATCATGTTATACAAATAAAGAGTGTTATTGATTAGCTCAATTAAATTACTTGTAGATAATCTACATCTAGAAACCTCTCTCTCTACTTTCATCAGCTGTGACTGCCATTCTACGAAAAGGATCTCCTTGTGTGATTCTAGGATTTTGGGTAGATTTGCTGCCTGCCCCTCATTGGTGTGTTGCCAAGCAAGAAAGTTTGTCAGAGTCTCATTGGCCTATTCCAAATCCTGCCTAGCATCAACTGTTTTTTCAACTATTGATGCTGTTATATCACAAAGGGGCTCAACCAGAGAAATGTTATGACATAATAGTGTTAATTGTGTAACCAATGCCTTGTTAATTTGTAGCGCTTCGGACCTGAAATTGGCAGGTTGTGGAAGACTCTTGAACTTCTCTACTTGAAGTGACAGCTGAGCGATTTGCTCATCTTTCGTTTTCATCATTAGTTCATTCATCATCTTTAACCTGGCCAATGCTTCAGATAATTCTTTTTGCTTTTGTATTGCGCTTGAGTCTATTCTCTGTTTCTCTTCAAGCAATTGCTTATTCAATTGATTGTTTAATTGCTGCTGTGTTGATAATTGCTGTTCCAATTGTTCAATTTTCTGTTGTGCTTCAGACACCTGTGATTGCAACAAAACAATTGCTTGGTGCTTTTCTTTTAGTAGATTACTCACTTCCGATGCCTTGTCCATAGTGGCTGCCGAATAAGCTCTGACATACTAAGAAAGCTTTGTTAGGTCAGCGGAAGCGTCAAACTCTTCTTTCCACACTACATTAGATGTCTCTGTTTGTGGTGGAAACAGGGAAGATTGATCAAGTCTTCTCCTTTTCCTCTGTCTTTTCACTACAGCCCTGTGTTTGGGACTGTAAAAGACATCTAATGGAGGTATGTCCTCCACCTGCAAAATAATTTGATCAGAGGGATCTTTTGGAATCATTTCTAAATCTGTGCTAGGGGGTAGGCCACTGGTTCCTTCATTCAGAATCGTTGTTGACGCTGTTTCTTGTCCATCTGTTACTTTGGGTGTATTGACACCTTTTGGGCCTTCCAGATTGCTTATGATGGAGTCAAATTGCTGCGATTCTTGGAGTAGTTTAGGATCAATCTGGGTATCCACATTGATATTTTCGATGCCCTTATCCTGCTCCTTTTCTTCTCTTTCTGCTTTCTTTTCTCGAGAATCTTTGATACAGCAGGAGGTTTGTCATTGAGTTGCTGTTCAGGCTCGCTTGATTGTGTTGTTGGGGTAGTAGCTAATAAGTCCAGAGGTAGAGTTTGCAACCTCTGTTCTTTGAGCTTATTGAATTCTACTAACCTTTCATCATTATATCTCATTTTGGCCAGTGCTTGTACCTGGAATAATGACTCTGCCGAAGAAAACAAGTCATCAAAATCATCTTTCTCATGATCAAACCTTGTAAGTTTGGCTTGTTCAAGCATGGTATAGGCAACTTTCCTTGGATCGAATTGCCTATTAGGAATGGTTACAAGATTAAGCATGTTTATTTTCTCTGCTTCCTTCTTTGCATGCTTGTAGTCGTGCAAAGTATAAACACCGCATCTCAAAGGAAAAGTAGGCCAAGCCTGCTTTTTTGAAATCCTAAGAGTCTTGGATGTTCCTGCGGTTGTAATTTGATAGGCCAATTCTAGGGCTAACATCTTGTCAGGTATGTACAGAGGAAGGACATGAGGTCTTGCAAGGCTACCAAAAACCCTTATGTATGTGAACTTATCCTCCCCAAACTAGTTTCCTAGAGGGGTTAGTTCAATCTATGCTTCTGAAGAAATCTTTGGGGTAGGCTTATCAGAAAGAGGCAACATAAAACCATTACAGATTTGGTACAAGTGGTCCTTATAGTGCGCTTTCCACATCTTTTGGTGATAAATGTGAATTGGCATGGGGTCTTGTGAAGTCCATCTCCACCCGAGTACAGGGAATTCAGAGTTGAAACAAAGAGTATCTAAAATATAAGCACTAAAATAAAACGGAGGAATAGACCTATCAGTCACGTGAGTTTTATCTCTAAACTCAAGAATTGCAGTGGCTAATTTATCTGACAATATATTTTGCCAATCCATTATATCACTGTTAATTGCTGCTTCCATTAAAGGAACCATTTCAATAGTAAATTTTGCAAAATCATGTAATCCCCAAATTCTACACATCATTGCCCCGACATAACAGTAAGGAGAACATAATGAATCTACAGAGTACTTACCTGAACATTCATGTTTGTGGCTTGCGGGGTTCTGTCTCCACTCCCGAATTGGGGCCGATTCAGTCTCATTCTCACTTGCGAACTTCTCAAGAAATGCTTTATTGTATTTCTTTTGAGGTTTAGGCAAGTGATACATTTTCCTTAAATCATCAAGTTGAAATGAACCGAAGACCCTTCCGTCAACTGTGAAAAATGTTCTATTTAAAACCGGGATCTCCTCTACTGCCCATCACACTACATCAATGTATGGGACAATTTTTTCACGAGCTGCTATTCGGTGTAGATATGAGTCAGTTAAATCCTTCAGGGAAGCCTCTGATTTTCTAGTTGAATCTACGGTAGCTTGTACTGATACTGTTTCAGGCTCCTCTGCTTCAATTAGATTATATATGCTTTGCTAGCTTGTGTTTCCAAGGCCAAGACACGTAGTGTCTAAAATCAATCCCTTTTTGCTTGGTCCTAGATCAGTGGTGGATTGCACTGTTACTGCGGGAGCCACTGCTACCGCGGATCTCTTGGATTTCTTTCCCATTTGGCTTGAACTTTTTGTTTCGGCAAAGCTCTGTGCAAGGAATAAAATGAACATAATATAGGTGGCGTGAGCCAATATGAAATAATTATATCAATTAACGAGTAATGAAAGATTAAAATAATACTACCACAGATACAATATCAGGGTAGATCTTGGCATAACTGCTTCATTAATTGGCCGCTTAACCTGTCAATCATTTTAAATACCCATCATATCGTTTATATGCCGAATGATTCATTCAAGCGTGGCTTGAGTTTTTTGGCAGATAATCACAAGTAAATCGCTATCGGGAACGGGAAGGCTTTTAATAATAATCTCAATTAATGCATGCAAGCCTTTTAAATCTATTTTGAAACTCGCGCCTTGCTTTATCGAATTGCAATCGGAGATGTGCTCGGGTCGTAACCTTTATGTTATTGCAAAATCGCCGATCCCTGATGGCGATACACCTTATTGCATCGAGAGATTTTAAAGGTGTCTTAACATGTGATGCACTACATCCCTCGATTGCCGATAGCAATATCGCATCGGAGAAATAGTTGGAGGGCCTTTTGTTATATTTGATTTCCTTTCCCGATAATCGATAGTTATTCACTTTTTGGATCAGGGTAAATCAATGGGTCTTTGCATTATGTTTTCCTTGTTGTTGCGATATGCGATATTGCGATCGCTTTATCGCAATAATAAAGAATTTTATGTTTATTTCATAAGACCGATTTCATATTTGTTCAAAAGGTTTATAATATATCGTTTCCTTTGGACCTTTTGATGAAGGATTTTGTAATGATGAGTTGATACCAATTTTATTCACACATCTATGTTTAAGAGGGACCCATTTCATATTATAGTTAGAAAGAAAAATTTTATGAAATGGGGGGTTGTTGTACAACACAACAGGGTGATCCCCAAATTCTTTTCTCTAAAACTAAAATTTCTTTGAGAACTTCAAGAGGGATAGAATCAAAGAAAGTTGCCAATGTGTCAAAGGAAAAAGGCTAAGATTGTTTGACTCCAACACTACCTACACCATCTCGTATGTTCACCATTGGTTGACGAGGAGGCATAATGGTTGTAGAAAGAGAATAGTGCAAACAACCAGTAAGGTCACCACGAGCAAAAGCAAGCATACAAATGAACTGCTTTCCCTTCTAATCGAAACCGAAATACAACCAGGCCGTCCCCCAAATTCCAAACAAGAGGATCAAATTTAAGTAAGGTTTGAAATTCACCACACTTTAAGGACATAAGACACCACAACCTCTACCACCATACGAACACTGTCGGCTAATTTTTTTATATTGAAAAAGAGAAATGAGCAGGCTCCTTATACATTCAGAAGGAGGTTGGTTCAAGTGTAGTGCACAAAATGGGAGTGCATTCCTAGCAACCGTACTTGCATCCTTAATTCTATGAAAATAAAAAACTAGCATGGCATATTTCCTTACAAACTATTCTAGGAAAAAACTATATTTGCACTGCATTAAAAGAAAGACAAGATCACCAAAACTAATTTGCTGATTCCTCTTATTGAGGGCAACACTTCTTGCTGTTCCTAGTGAAGGTTTCCCCTTGCTGGCTTTGATTGAGGGCCTTGATGTACTCAACTATTTCTTCAAGATTATTGCATTTGTCTTTTAGATCTTCTATTTCAACTCTCTGTTTATCTATGCCTCTTTGCATCTACACATTGGCTATCTTCATTTCTGCCTTGAGGTCCTTTAGAGCTTGATTAAACCTTCCAATCACGAACCTATGGGCCCTACAGGTTGGGAAACTGTCGTTCTTTTATGCTCTTTCTAATGGATTGCATGCCATTGTATTGCTTTGAGTTGCTGTAGAGGAAGTGTTTCTTTTTATCCCAGTGTTGGTCCTATTACTTTGATGCATTCTGTTTGTTCCTCTGTTCTTGATGGTGAAATTCTGGCTGGTGGAGTCCACTTGATGAAAGATCCCCAAATATCTAGGAGAACCAAAAAAGCATTGATCCTGCTTTGTGTTCCTAAAACAATCCAAGGAGTTGTCTTGAAATGAGGAGCTGGCCGAAAGATGTTGCTTATGCGAGAGGTAAAGAGTAATTAGAAAATTTGACTCTAGAAAAATAGAGGACTGAGGACCATAACCTATGAATTGTATAGAGAGGGGCAGCGAGGAAGTGGAAAGAAGCTATTAAGAGGTTTTGAGTGCTTGAAATATGAGCGTGAAATATACCGAAAGTGCAATCAGCTGGGGAAGAGCACTAAAGAGGGACAAGTGACAACAAAGTTATAACACACTAAGGTTGATTGAGCCTGGGTATACGAATGAACTGCGAGGTTGATGGGTCAAAAGAATGAAGTGGGCGAGCTGTTGAAAGCTTCAGGCTAGCATTGAGATCATCAGGAGGACTCCGAGTGAGGGGATACAAAGAAATTTGATCATTTAAGAGATAACCTAAATGTAAATAGGCTGGGCTTTCTAGATAACGAAGATGGATGAGCTCTTCGGCCGATTTATTGACCTTAGAAAGGAAGATTAACCTGCTACTGAAGGTGATTGTCATGATGTAGATCACCTTTGTGCTTGTATAGCTGCCCATGATAGAACACCTTGCACTTGTATGATATTTTTGATCCTCAAGCTTGTGACTGATATGACTATTTTCGTCTTTCATTAGAGGTAAACAATGTATGTGATCCTTGTCAAATATGCTATAAAATTTTTTGGGGATTGAGTTGATTTTGTGCTCTGAATCTTGCAAATTGCACTTGAGATCCACTGATAGAAAATCTTCTTTGTATTCTGCAAACAATCTCATTCTGGGAGTGAATATTTGTTCATCTTTTTCTTTCCTTTTGTTATGCTTCTTTCCACTTTCTCCTTTCTCAGTCCTAATCATAGGTGTGAAAATCATGGTATGTTTACACAATAAACTTCATTTTTTTCCTTGATAGTCCCAACTGGCCTTTCAATTTCTTTATTGGCGTAGTTATCCGCTTCTTTATTTTGATTTCTCAACACATGTTTGCGAGTTATTTTTCCAAGACTCTTTATGTTTGATCCAATCCTCTGACAAATTTTATTAATAGTGATACTATTGAAATTCTTTTCATTTACCATTGTTGTTATAATGATTTCCAAGTCTCCTATAATTATAGGATCCTTGATCGCGAGTTTTTTTAACAATCTTGTGCCTAAGAGAAGGTTGTATGCTTCCGCCTTAGTGTTTGTAATTTATCCGAGACTCCATTCATAAGTAGTAATTGTTTTCCCATTTGGGTTTGTAATTACTCCACCTACACTTGCTTTTCCTTGGTTATTCTTTGATGCCCCATCGAAAAAAAGATTGAATCTTTTTTGTTTTTTCCTCCATTCTTCAAATTCTTTATCATCCAGACTTAACTTCCAATTCTTGTCTATGGGATATTTCTTCTTTTTTGTTGTATCATCTATATTTTTTCTAGTATTGCTTTGCTGTACCAATTTTTCTCCTCTTGTTGTAGGCTGTTCTAATCCACATTTGTCATTCCATTGGAGTTTATTATTTCTGATACTAGGCTCCATGTTTTTGAAAGAATCTTGCCTATTCTTGGATTTTGTTCTTTGAATATACATTTGTTTCTGGCTAGCCAAATTTGCCAGCACTAAATTGAGGGGAGGCATTTCCAGATCCTACTTATTGTGGCCTTCTTTCTCTTTGAATACAGGTAGCTCTTCTCCCAAGTTTTATGATGGGCTGACAACTGATTTGAGAAATTTATATTTATTTCCAGCGGACTTGTTATCCGGGTCCAACATTCTCTGGCCACCCTAGAGTCCATGAAGAGGTGTTGAATTGTTTCTTCCTCCATTTGACTCGTGACACACCTATATGGTCCTTGTATTCCTTTTTTTTTTAAATTTTCATAGGTTAGAATTTTCCCTTTCAGAAGAGTCCAGATGAAAGTTTTGATTTTAGGAAGGATTCTGTTTTCCAGGTTATCTTCCATAGACTCTAGTCTTGTTGGTTTTGTTGTTCTTGGAGAATGTTATACACTGATTTCACCATGTATTCCCCTCCATTTGGATCCCACACAAAGTCATCCTGTTCCTCTCTGTTTATGGGAGCTACCCCTGTAAGATGAGATTTTAATTTCTCCCTTTGGCCTTTTAATTTTTTTGGAATTGTTGGTATTTTCCATTCAAGCCAGTTATCACGATCCCAATCAAAGATTGATTATAAAGTATTTATCCTTCTCTCTTCCATCCAATCATGAAGTCCTCTTAAATCTCACTGGAGATTTAGAGGTTCTCTTCCCATTATTCGATCCTCCCAAATCGTAACTGTTTTTCCATTCTCTGGATTTTTAGAAATGTAGTTTCTAATAAGGGGAATTATCTTCTTTACAAGTTTTCAAACTTGTGTGCAAGGCCTGACTAGAATAGATTTAGTTATCAATTTTGTTCTAGGATGATTCATATATTTCATGGCTAGTACTTTTCCCACCAGTGTTCCTTTCCACTTATCATTCTCCAAATTATCTTGATCCCTAAGGCAATGTTCATTTGGCCTGGTAAGCGGATTGCTAGACCTCCCTTTTCATAAGGAAGGGTGACTTGCTCCCATCGTACTAGGCTAAATTTTTTATTCTCTTGCTTTCCTCCTTGCCATAGGAAACTTCTTATAATTATTTCCATTTGCTTATGAGCACTTGTCGGGGCCAGAATAATCACATATTAATAAATAGGAAGGGTTCAAAGGAGTGCCTTAATCATGATCACTCTTCCTGCCATATTCAGCCACATCACTCCCCAATTCTGAATTTTATTCTTCATTTTTTCCACTTGTTTGCTCCATAATTCTGCTTACATTTTCCTTAGCTAGGGGCAGCCCAAAATATGTAAAGTGAGTCCATCTTGTTTGTATTGGAATTTCCAATATCTGTGAGATGTGCTACATAGATCTTGGAGAAGTGTTCCAACTATATATTCTGCATTTAGTATTGTTTAGAATTCCTCTGGAGGCTTGGAGAAAATCATCCAACACTTTTTTAAATCTTCTAGCTATTATGCTTGATGCCCTTCCCCCCCATAATAAGGGTATCATCAGCAAATAGTGAATGATTTATATTTTTGACCTCTCTTGCTATTTGTATACTTGTTAATTTTTTTTCCCCTTCTCTGAGTTTCCAGCGCTACACTTAAAGTTTCCACCATGATGATATAGAGGAATGGAGATAAAGGACAACTTTGTCTTAGCCCTCTTGTGCTCTAAACAAATTTATTGGGCCTTCCATTTATTAGAGGTATTATCCTTGGGGTTGATATGCAAGCCTGAATAGTCTCTATTATATCTGTTGGGAAGCCAAATTTTTTGAGTACTGCTGCTAGATAATTATGATTAACTTTGTCAAAGGAATTTCCCATATCTAGCTTTACTATCATTCCTTTCTCTTTCCTTTGAATGCTACTGTGAATAGCTCCCTGAACAATGATCACATTGTCTGTAATTTTCTGCTTGGGTACAAAGCCGCCCTGATTTTCCGATATGATTTCCGGAAGAATTTTCTTGGTTCTATTTGCAAGAATTTTGGTGATTATTTTATAAGAAGAATTGCAAAGAAAATTTTGTATGTATCTATTGAGTCATTGGATTAGAGTCTTTGGGTATGAGTGCCAAATAGGAAGATTTTGTGTTTCCTCCATTTTTTTTTGAAAAGCATTTTTGATCATTTTCATAAAATATTTTTTAATAATATCCTAGTGTTGTCTATAAAAATCCATTGTAAACTCATCTGGCCCCGGAGCCTTGTCAGGGTGAAGACTCCAAACTGCTTCCCTGACTTCATCCTCAATGATCTCTTTATTTATTTCTACATTTTGCTGGTCACTTATTTTTTTTATTTATGTGCTGCAAAACGTCTTCATTAACTGCTTGCTGATCATTTGTTGTAAGTAGATCTTTAAAATAATTGTGAGCTGCAATTTTTAATTCTTCAGCTCCCTTTATCTCTTGCCCATCTACTTGGATCTGTTCAACCTGATTTCTTGTCCATCTGATTTCATTGAATTATGAAAAAAGACTGTGTTTTTATCTCCTGATTTCAGCCAGAGACATCAAGACTACATTCAACTTTCTTCTTCTTCCTTTATGTTTTGCTTGTAAATTTCCCAAAAGATTTCTTTTTCTTGTAGATAATCTTGTTTGCTTTCGTCTTTGTTTTCTTTCTTCTTTATGAATGCTGTCCATTTTTTTTTGTAAATCTATTTTTCTCACTTTGTCTTGAATATCATTTTCTCTTGCCCAAATTTTTAAGTGCAACCTTAAATTCATTAGCTCTGTTTCCCAAACATATTGGGGAGACCCAGTGATACTTTTTTTCCAGCTCTCTTTGAATTGGTTTCAAAATTCTCCGTTACTATCCCAACTCGAATTGTATTTGAAAGGGAGTTGATTCTCCAACTTACCCATGCTCAATATTAGCGGATTGTGATTTGAAGCTGATGCGTGGACAATCATGCTTTTCACAGAAGTGAATTTAGCTGCTATGTTTTCTTGTACTAAGATTTTATCCAACCTTTCCTTGATATTCCTCTGGCCTATTCTTATATTACTTCATGTGTACTTCCCATTTCTTGGAGGAATGTCGATTAATTTATGTTGTTCCATTATTTCTTCAAGGGCTTCTCTTGATGGATCTGTATGATAGTTCCCTCCAAATTTTTCTTTGGTATTCCTTATCAGCTTTAAATCTCCTCCAAGGATTAATTTCCCATTTTGTCTTTTTGCTAATTTTTCTTTTATCGAATTCCAGCAGTGGTCTTTTTCTCTGTAGTGATTTGGAGAATATACATTCATGAAGCTATACAGTTCCTTTGTGTAGAAATTTCTCAAATCTATTCTAATCCAGTGTTCGCTGATTTTTTGGTTTATTAGTTTCCATTTTATTTTTTCCCATGTGGTACATATTCCTCCTGATGCTCCTGTTGCCTCTAACACTGTTCCATCATAATTTCTTAATTTTAGAATCAATTTTTTTATTTCCTTGACTGCTTGTTTTGGTCTCTTCGATCATATAGATGTCTAGCTTTTCTTTGATTAAAATATATCTAGCTGCATTGGCTTTGAAAGGGGTGCCAAGGCCATGACAATTCCAAGAGACCACTATCATTATTTACTGTTGTGTTAGTGGGAACCTCCCTTTCCTCTTTGATATTTTTTTTCATTGTTTCCTGTATTTTTCCCAATGAAGGATTCCATTGGTTGTTGAGTTCCTAATGCCATTTCTTTAGTCGCTACCTCGTATCTTATTTCCTTGTTGGATTTTCTTCCCACTTTTTTTTGCTGATCAAAAGTTTGGGGGTTTTCTTTAGCTTGGTTTCTAGTTAATATGCAATCCATTGAGGGAGGGGGTAGAGGGGAAATAGGAACATAGGAAGAGGGTATGTGGGAAAGGGAGTTGGGGTTAGATATTGGGGACATGGGAGAGGGTGGATCAATAGGGTCTTCCAAGGGCCCAAAGGGATTCACAGATGTGTGGAGTGGGGAGATAACCTTCAAAGAGGGTTGAGAAGTGGTCTCATTGGGTGCTTATTGGTGGGTTTTTTCCTTTTACTTGTTCCCATGTGTTCTCTTGTTCTTCTACATTTTCATTCTCTTTTTTTTAAGACATCTATGAGAAAAATGACCATACTCATGACATACCTTGCATTTGAATGGTATTTTCTCGTAATCCAACTACTGTATATGCATCCAATGATCTACCTTGATCTTTATTGCCTCTGGAAGATCTTTTCCAAGATCTACTTCCACACATATTCTAACACATGCATGCATGTTATCCTTTGGTTCGAATCTATCTATATACTTGCCCACATTTCCTATAGATTTGACCGATTCATCTCCCCAACAATGTAGCGGAAGGTGTGGTAGTCTGACCTAGACTAGGAATGCACTTTAGATATAAACCTCTGGAATCCATGAAATATGGACCATTTATGAAGATCAAGTCTCTGACTTCCTTTGATTCGAAGAGGAAGGTATGGTATCCCCTTCCACAAAATCGTATTGCCATTTTTCCCTGAATGGTTGCATTCCAGTTTCTTTCAACCCATTTTTGTACTAATTTGGGTGATGACCATAACCATGTGAACTGCCCAACTAGTCCATGTTCTACCAAAGAAAGAGTTGCTCTTCGAGGGAGAGCAGGTGGGAGAGAGATCTCCTGTATATCCTCAAGCTTCTTTACAAATTTGTTGATTGTTGGCCTGTTCCTTGGAGCTCCATTCGCAACCATCAGGGACGCAAATGCTTCTTCATTTCCTTCAGTTCCTTAGTGCTTGGATGAGAGGGGGTCACCCTCCTCAGAGGGGTGCATGATCAGAGAAGACTAAGCAATAGGAGGCTGCCGAGAGAGGCCTGTAAAATCAAGGAGGTGGCTAGGTTTGCACATCTCTCAGGCAGACTCGTGCGGTTGCATTGAACTATTCTATAACACTTAGTTATTGTTAATACCCAAAAGGGCCACAAGAAAATTTCTGACACTAAAAGAAAATAATAACACACACAAGGTGGTTCCAAATATAAATTAGCAATTTAGCTCCTCAATCAACCTAATAGAACCCAAATTCACAAGCCCAAAGAACTCTAGAGATGAAAGCCAAAGTGGTTGAAACCAAACCCTGAATATATGCCAACCCTCTACTAATAGAACTAGACTCCGCTCATATTTAATATCACACTGAAAATTCCCAAGCTAACAACAACCACAAACAATAAATAGAAAACGATAAGAACTACCTCTGAATTCATTATCCAAAGTGGGAAAAGTTGAGTATATGACCACAAGTTCAAACATTGGCCCAAGATTTGTTGTATGCATACACAAAATGAAAAACATCGACCCCACACTCTCACTAGTATGGACGAAATCACAAATAAAACTAACTCCTCACAACTAGATCTAAGCTCATTAACATGCAACCCAAAACCAAAGGATTTCACTACTAAATGAATCAAGGTGCAAGAGGTTGAGGAATGAACCTCGCTTCCACCCCCATGCATAACGTACCTTAAATGAATGATTGGATGAAGATATATATGATACATATTCTTCTCTATTATTAATAGGGCTTTTTTAGAGCTTTCATGTATGTCTAACATTTTAGAGGTTGGAAGCTTTTTCAATCTATGATTAGGCTCACCAAATTTTCATATTACAATAATTTTTCATGTTAATAATTTTTATTTGATGATTTTTCTAGAGTAATACTCTCTGTTCTTCATGAAACATCCATAATCTTTGTAATTATTTGAAATATTTTAATTATATGAAAAACATAACCTTTTATTTTTTCATTCAATTTGGGGGCATTGATTAAAGAATTTGGAACCAAGAAACTTTGAGATTACTAATGAAAATTTCAATAATGAGTTTTTAATACTTAAAAAGTAAGTAATTTTATAAGTTTGTCATTATTTAAGATTTTGTTTAATAACATATGTTAAATTCTATTCATAGTTTTTAACTCTCTTTTTTTATTAAATAATGATGAATCAATATATTTTTTAATCCAAGGGGTGGTAGGATGGGGAGAGGTATTTTATGTATCCAAAGTAATCATAGAGTATTTATGGGACTTGAGGAAGATGAAAAATAATCAAACTTAATCATATTGTTTACCCCGATGCATTCTTCTTGCCAAAGAATATCAGGTCTGTTTTCTCATTATGTTGGGTGACTCCCTTTTAATGATTCATTATTTGGTCAAAGGATCTTCCCATAGTGACAAAGTTATGGATAATCTCCTTAATCAGATTAAGAAGGTATTAAAAGATATCCCAAAGATGAGTTTCAAGCACATTCTAAGGGATAATAACCAAGAAGCAGATAAATGTGCCAACCAAGGTTGCAATTTAAATTTTTGAGAGTTGATGGTTAATGGTAAATCCCTTAGTGGATTAAGCATGAATCATATGTTCAAATATCAAAAGTTTTTTGGGAGTCTGCTAGTCAATGTGGATTTCTAGAAATAAGTTGTTATCAAGGATCATATTTTGAAGTAGCCTATATGTAGTGCAAGTTTTGTTTAATTTTGAGGCTCTATTAGAATATATTCACCTCAAAAGACTTGTATATTCTTAGTACCAATTATTTTCCTCTTCATAGGATATTTTTCATTCAAAATTTCATAGATGATACTAAAGATGGAAGGAAATCACAATGTAACTCTCAATGTGAAACTATAATCTCAGCATAAATTTGCAATTAGCATAAATATTCTCATTATCATAAAAAATAATAATAAATTAGAAATAAAAAATAAAATAATCCAAAATTTTAATATTTTAGTGTGAATTTATTTTTATTATGTTTTGGAAAAAAACCAATAAAAAGAAACGAAAAGAAAAAACATAAATAAAGGAAAAGACTATCAAGCTAAAGGCAATTGAAAATATGTTTTGTTGAAATAAAAAAAATATATGTTTGAAACTAAATTTATTTAAAAAGAAAACTTTATATCTTCCATGGGTGATTTCTGAGTCAGTGGGGGTGTGTTGTTAAATGGGAATTATTGGGTTCTACTTGTTCTCAGATTCTGAAGTGCTTAGCGTCAGTTGCTCCGGTTCCTAGTAAATTTACTTGATTGCAATTTTGTTGAATTGTCTTCAGTATGGTGTTTGTTGGTGGCATTACGTGTTCAGGATAAGGTAACAACCTCTATGTGCTATTTTTGTGCATAAGGAGTTGTTACTATTTGTTATGGTTTTGTGGAATCTATTGTGTCATGTTTCTGGGTTGTCGCGAGTTTGAGAATTTGTTGGAATTTTCTCTTGTAGTGTGGCACTTGGGTGACGATTTAGTAGTCTTCAAGTCAGGATCTCACAGTTATGTGTTCATAATTATTTTTTATTTTTAGGTAGAGGCTATTTTAGTGTTTGTCATCAATGTTCCCTTGCAATAATGCTCATGCCTCCTAGACAGAGATTGAGTCATAGGAGGAGTGGAGGAGGCAATGTAGGGTACAAAAGGGTTTGTCCTTTTGCCTATGACTCTTTCACTAACTTCTTTGATGTTATTTTGTATAGGTGAGGAAGGGAATTTTATTGTTGGAATTTAAAGAGGCAGGGGACCACCCCTATCACTCTGATTTTAAATTGGTGGGAGAGGATATGAAATGAAATTTGGATCCAGGTAGATATAAGAAAAAGGGGCTTCACTTTCTAAATTTTTTGGCTCTACATCAACAAATGGCCACCCTAATGCGACTAATTTTCAAATATAAGCAAGTGGATAATTAAAATGTATTCTCCTCATTGGAGGACATTAAGCACATGCTTCACAACCAAAGGTTTTGCTTAGATAATTTAGATTCTATTTTGGCCCTTGTAGAAGGATTTCAAGTGAGTGATTATGCCTTTGGTGATCTCACAGATCCTTTGGATGATAGTGCTCATGCATTGATTACAACATGCTCTGATCATGACTATATATGGTGGCTTTTCATGTCTTTTTTTCATCAATTTTGGCATGCATTCTTTTAGGTACTGTATCTTCATGGAGTTCCTCATTATATTTTGGCTCTAAAGTACATTGGTCTGGAATAAATTGCTTGTTGACAATCATGCTTATAATGGGGAGATGGTTCTAGTTTCTCCCTCATTTCTTTTGGGTATCACAGTGGTGTAGCTGGTGTTATTGATGTTCATGTGTATCTATGTATGGCCTCGAGTTTTTATGGTTTACCCTTTTATCTTACGACCTCTCTACGTTATGTATTAGAGATGTTCAATTATGGCTCTCGATGTTGTGTCTTTGAGTTACTTGTGGATACAAATCAATGCTTTTCTGTTGGACGACACTATGTTTATGTTGATATTCATGTGTTATGTTTCATATTGTTTACTTTTGGGCTGTTTTATGGCTCACAAGCACTATTGTTAGTAATTTCATGACTACAATTAGAATTGAATATGTGGGTCTATGTTGGAAGTCCTCAACAGTTCATGTGGGCTCCTTCATGTTATGAATCCTTTGGTGGTTGTTCTTTATTTGGCTTTGGGCGTATTTGTTTTAAGTCCCATTCTGGCACTGTTGTTACTTTTTTGGAGTTTGACTTATTCTTATCGACTCTTATGCATGATGAACCTCTTGGCATTGAATCTATTGATATGGGTGCACTATGGCATGCTACATCTCGTTATGGTTTTAGGCACATTATGGTGATTTCTTGTTTGTTTCAAAGAGTAATGGAACTCTTGGTATTTGGAAAATATTGAATACTGGAAACACATATAGTTATGAAGAATCCTTTGCAAAGGTTGATGAAGCCAGGTCTTGGTTGCTATTTAGCTTTCCTGGTGGTGTTTCCTATTCCTAGACAAGAGTGATTTGGTTAGTTCCATATTGGAATTATGTTTTTAATTTTGTTAGTGAATCAATGGTGAAGTCGGCTTGTGAAAGGCCTATGAAGGTTTATGGTATTGTATGTTGTTAAACTAAAGAGTGTTTTTTTTGCTCTGGTACTTTGTTTTATGTGGGCATTAAGGATCTTTTAGCTTCTAATGTTTTGTTGGGTGCAATATGGAAATGAAAACTATGTAATTATTTTTTGATATTTTATGCATATATGGGGAACTAAAAAAGAAAAAAGACATAATTAGAGCCCCCAAAACCCCCTCAAACTAGAGGAAAATGAAAATGAAAATATGTTTTATTGAAATATAAAAATAAACCTTTGAAATTAAACTGCTTAAAATAATAATAATAACTAATTTAAAAAATATAATGGGGAGGACGATGCTTCAATATATTTGACCATATCCCTTCCTCTTAAATAGAATGGTTTTAAAAAGTGCAGTTTGAGTGGACTTAATGGTAAAAAACATGTCTTTCATCCTTAAAGGTTCAATGGTTCCAAACTAGAGGGGGGTAGAATTTGTAATTGGTTAAGGATGACGAGGCTCGAGAGATAGGCATCCCCTTTGAGTGGGATTCCTAAAGGATTATTTAATGAGATGAGTCTCTAAGATGTCTCAAACCTTGCAAAATCACAAATGTCTGCTAGTATTGACTTGCAAAGTTGTCAATAATGACTTCACACAAAATTTTTATTTTAAAATAATTGATTAAAAAACTATATTAAAATAAATAAAACTAATATATTTTTCTTTTTATTTATGTTTTTAAATTTGTTTTCCTTTGAATATTCAACTATATATAGCAAATGCCTTTGACTGAGTGAGGCACAACTTCCTCTTCAATGTCCTCCTTAGATATGGGTGTAGTCCCAAATTTAGTGCTTAGATATCAACCTCCATCAACTCCCCTTAATTTCGCCTATGGGTAATGGCGATTCTATAGGATTTTTCAAATCATATCAAGGTTTTCTCCAAGGATTACCATTATCCCCCTGCTATACATACTCTTGGTTGACTAGCTTGGGAGAAAAATTGAATATGAGAGAAGATTGACAATCTTTAAGAGCTTAAAATTGTCAGAGAGGTCAAGAAGGTAAATTATACTCAATTCACCAATGATACTCTTCTTATAGGGAGAGCTTCTGCAATCATAGTAGCAAAAATTAATGAATTCCTAGATTCTTTTTTTTAAGCTTCAGGATACCTAATAAATAAAAGGAAAATTATTATACTTACATGGAATGCTAACAATTTAAGAAAATAAGTTATTTAAAGGATGCTATAGATCTCCATTCAAGAAAAGTTGACCTCTCATCATTACCTAGTAATTCATATAAATTTAAAGCCCTTTCCCCAGCCCTCTTCTCAACATGTCTTGGAAAAAATAGAATCAAAATTCTCCAAATGGGGAGCATAATGGCTCAACCTTGCTAGGAGATTAGTCATATTAATGGTGGCCTTATTTGCCTCCCATTTTTAAATTTTTAGTAGCACTAGCCTCAATGGGAGTATGAAAAGATATTTATTAGGAGTTAAGGAAATTCTTATGTCAAGGTGGAAAAACAATTGTAAAAGGATCCCATCTAGTCAACTGGGCAACAATGAAAGCCCTACTAAATCATGGTGGCTTAGGTGTAAAGAATCCCTCCCTAATGAATTTGGCTTCGGGAGAAAATATCTTATGGAGGTTGATAACAAAAGTCTATGATCAATGGAAGCAAGTAATACATCAAAAGTATTTAATTAGGGGAGGAGAAGGTGTCTAGACCAAGCTCCCAGAATTAAAAGTGGTTCCTAGAATCTATGGAGGTTAATGTTAGATACAATTCCTCTACTACATGAAAGGCTCACATGCATTCATAGAATGTAAAGAATATTAACCCATGGAAGGACATTAGAATGAGAATCCCCCCTTTAAAAAATATCCCCACCTCCTCTCCTCTTAAACATTTTCTTTCTCGAGGAAGGTGGCCTTCACTTTATGACATATCTAATGTAAATTAGGATGGAAAGTGATGTAAATCAAATTTGTACTTCATCCTGACACATCTATGACACCTATCCTCTGATTTAATAATGACCCTTGCTAGTTTTCCTCCTTTCTTAACACAGGCTAGGGATGCCAAGGGATTCAAAAACTCATCTTACTTAGTTAAAATTAGATATGAATCCCAAATTTTCTCTACTAGTTCTCCTCCTTGTCCCCACAATTTGGCGAAATATTTGGAATTTGGATGGCCTCCCTAAAATAAATATATTCCACTAGACACTTGAACACAAAAAAATACTAATGATAGGAAACTTTTCAAATTGAGGGATACATTTCCCATCAAGATGTGCATTTTTTCAAGCCAATAATGAAACAATAATGCACATGTTCCTATATTGTGAGTTCACTAGCAAAGTGTGGGATAATCTCATGGAAGGACTCTCACACAAAATAAAATTGCTAGAATAAATATCATAGCTATATGTGTCCTAGAATATGTGTTAACTTACCTAATTTAAAGGAAAACCTCCTATCAAAAGGATATGGATGGCTCTTCCTAAATATGTGTACTAGAAGATCTAACTAGCAAGAAATAGAGTATTGTTCCACGAAACTATCTCCCCCACTATAGTGGTAGCCAAAAGAGCAAAAGCATTGCCAACACAGCACATGAAGACGATAAATTTCAAAATCTATTGAAGTCAACTGCTAGATTCATTTGAGAAAAGATGGATCTCTAAATTTTACCTCTCAACAACTACCAATTCCTCTTCCTTGCAAAATGTAATTATGGCAATAATTTCTTTCGAAGGATGAATTCAAGGATTTAATATGTTCCCAAAATTATCATGTTCTCTGCTTGTATGGGGCCTAAAAAAACTACATGGTTGGCAATTTTGGTGAGGAGGGGGTTTCTGTTTAAGAATGTAACTATGTTTGGTCTTCATAAATCATAATGTAATATATTTGCCAAAATAAATTTTATCATTAATAAAATGAGCTATTAAAGCATGGGTTTCATGCTTGGGTCATCATTTTTAGGTCAAAGCCTCCATTGTAGGCTTCTAGGTTTTATATTGAGTCAATAAAGTCATTGTCATTTTTATTAGACCCTTGTTGGGCTTTTGTATCATGTAAAAAGAATTATTTTTTGCGTCAAATAGTCCAGTTGACACCTCCACACCAAGTCGGCCCTGTCCCTATGAAGTTGGCCTACATTAGGATAGTTCGACCCACAAAAAAGGCTATATAGAGAGAGGTAGTTTGATCCATTTGGCACATTCAATCAACAAGTTCGATATATAAGAAAGAGAGGCAAAAAAAGTGCGAAATAACTGGAGAATGATGAAGTTTGCTGCGAAGGATCTAAATCTAAGTATTGGGCTATATATCTCTCAGACATGTGAAGTTGTTGGGCATGTACTGGGGCCAAAATTCTGAAATATACTATAGGTTGAAGTTTTGTTGGGGTCCAAAATTCAGCTGTTGGAGGGTCGAAGTTCTAGTTCGAAGTTGTTGTTGGGAAGCTGTCACTTGGAGAAGAAGGAAGGTTTGACTTGGTGATTGGAGGAAGTCTAGTGTCTGGGTTAAAAGAGTCTCAGGTTGTCTCATTTTGTTCTTGAAACTACTGAAGGAAGAATTATGGATGGGTTTTTCCCTTGTAGAGGATTTTCCCTAGCTATGTGCCTACATCTTGTGTCCCTTGTTCTTGTTATCTTCATACACATATAATTTGGTAATTGCTTGATGACATATAATCAAATAAATAATTAAAAGAAGCCAACATAACTCACAAGTAATTATCAAGAAGAGGAATCAAAATCCTAATTCCTACAAATATTGATTTTTCAATAGTTTCCTCTATGGTTTCGAAGGAAAAATAGAACTATGCTACTCATGGAGTCTAGGAAAAATTATTAACAACCAAGCTAATATGCGTGACCTCCTTTAAGGAGCTAACTTGGACAAATATTTTCCCGTCAACTCTGTTATCATAATAGGGGACTTTGAAAATACAATCAAACACTTTACTCTTGGAACTTCCCCTCCAGACTCTAAGCTAAACTCCCTCTATAAGGAAATCATGGTAAATATATCCCCCTTTCCCGAAAATCAAGCCAAACATGTGCCCATGGAATTAAATACCATAATGGATAAGTTAGCTAGCCAAGTAGCATCCTTAGCCCCTAAATCGATGAGAATTAATGGAATTATGAGGGAACTTTGATCCCTAAAGCCATAGTAATTAATTTGGGAAATATTTTAAAATTCATGGAAAGGAAGGCATGTTTGAAACTTTAAAAGAAATTAACACATGGAAGAACTAGAGGAACATATAACTCATCACGAAAGATTTTGTGTATGAAGTATGGTTTTAAATCCATTAAGTGCCTGAAAGTGAAAACATGATAGAAGGATGCCACTAGGATGCACTGACGGTAGACTCACGAAGGAATGGGGAAAAATTTTGTGAGATACATGGCGCAAATCAAGTAGGCCATTAGTAAGACAATGCTCCTATTGGAGGAAAATTTTCAAGTTTTGGTTGCACACACAAACAAAGGAGGTAGAAAAATACATGCTGGAGCTTCACACAGATAGGGAAAAACATGCAACAACAATGCATAAGTGGAGAATCATACAGTTAGCAATAACATGAATGTGGGGGAGAAACTAGGTGAGAAATTGCCTGATTTGAACAAAATATCTTTTGCCCATGATCATGGGTCAAGGTAATTTGGTAATACCAAATTCACCTGCTAGTAATAGGGATTTTTACTAGGTTATTCCCCATGTTAAATGCTTGAATATAATGTTATATAAATTGGACAAAGCCAACTAGCATAAGGTTTCTTCATAGAGTTTTTCCCATAGGGTTTTTGTTTAGGCTTTTGTTGATTAGCTAGCTTAGACTTGGGCGGCGATGGTACCTTGTACCTCTATAAGTATTTAAGTTTGTAACTATGCAAGTATGTGATGAAAAGATACTGTGCTTGGCACCTTTTCTTGATAGTGGAAAATAGAAGGTGAAGCTTTGCATATCTCCATTGTTCTTGCATGTCACTGATGCATTTTTTTAATAACAATGTTTACTTTTCAGATGTGTGGATGAATGAGTTAAGGATTCTGTATGAATATCTAGTGCACCCCTTCTTTTAATTTTATGTTGATGATGTGTTGACGGTGTTGAAACTATGAACATTCAGGGGATCACCCAGGTATGAGTCCCAACTAGAACTCACACCGTTTGGTGTGGGAGTCCCATCCGGTATGATGGTCTGGTCGCCCTTAACTTAAGGATTTGCCTCAAATCTTGCTTGTCAGCACATGAGAGTGGTCTGCTTTGTCTTCGAGAAGTGAGGTTCCTGTGCCTAGTGATTATTAGTGTTACTTGTGTCAATGGTTCTGTCAATATAGAGGGAGAGGGTGGGAGTGAATCCCAAGTTGGTTGGGAGGAAGGCCCAACTCTATTAGGAACACACAACACAGCATGACATGCACAAATTCTGGAAGAACTATCCACACGGATGTGGCAGTCACAACACAACATGACATGCACAACTTCCGGAAGAACAGTCCACATGGATGCGGAAGTCACAACACACAAGGAAGGATAACACGTACAACACTCAACATATGAGTCCATGCGAGTGAAATGGTTGTTATAACAAGTTTTATGTGAAAGGTCTTTCTAATGTCCGAGGAGGTAGCCACCACAAGCATGACAACGTTAACATCATATACAACACATTTTCGTTAATAGATATGTATTACAACAAGTGAATGAGTTCAAGTGTTAAACACAGGTTAAAGAAACATGCATTACAAGTGTTCAAGATTAGTCTTACAACAATTACAATACATGTGTGAAAATGTGTTGGCCTATTAGCAGGCTTTTGAACAAAGTGAAAGTTCCAAGACACATCGTTACACCTGTTAGTGCTCAAATCTACCTTAGGTTGAAATAAGGTAAAACTCAAGGCTACATCAAACCACGCTCAGCCTCGTAGCTAGCCCTACGAGGACAGGAGAGGGCTCTCTCCGAGTCAATCTCGACAAAAGGTAATCAATGAGGCTCGAGATGACTAAATTGATGACTAATTTTAGGCTAGGTATGAAGTACAAGGATTTTGAAATTGATTTTTTGGAGTTTAGTTAAATTCAAGGGAAAGGAAATTTTGGGTGCTGGGATGAGGCACAGCTTTTGCAGAGGTCTACTTGGGGCAAGATAGGCGATTGTTTTGATGCCTTTAAAGTGATTGAATGAATAGATCTGACTGGTGAGAGGTTAAGGAGAGCAAGAAACTTTCAAGGATTCTCCATAAATAGATGAAAACATGGAAAATCAAACAAACTTAAAGGCAGAGCATAGCATATTATGAATTCTACCTTAACACTTCATTTGTTTAATTGCAGAAGATAATAGAAGGAAAGTGATACACATAAACAACTTACAAATACTGAAAGAAGCACACCATCAACACATAAAGCCACATGAATCCAAAATAGTGCTGCAAAACCTTGGTCTTCCTTTGCCAAAATTGCAGATAAAATATGTACAATAGAGTGTCAAGCTATTCCCAAGAGTCCAACCCTAAAAATGACTAAGAAAATACATAATATAG
>APFE030257132.1:103484-127697 GCA_000404065.3 Pinus taeda
TGAATATTTTTGTTCCAAACGCTTTTTTCCCGCTTTTTTCCCGATTTTTCCGATTTTTTCGTTTTTTTCCCCGCGCCGATTAAATCCCGCTCGCGCTTTTAACAACATTGATCCATCCAGTCTTTAAAAGAGGGTAAAGCAAGCCATTTGGGGCATCTTGGATTTGTAGTATTTTTTGTTGAAGAGGTTTTTGGGAATGTGGTCCTTAGCTTCAGAAAGCCCTAGAATCAAAATCCTTGGGTACTTTGGTGAGATTGGATGGAAACCCATCTCATCCCTTGGTGAATTGATTCAGAAATTCATTCAAAATTCACAGGTGTGTTTATCAGTTCCAATTTCAGTTTGGGAGGCCAGGGTCAGCACTGTAGCAGTATTAGTATTTCGGGAGGCCACCATCTCAGTGGTTTTCCAACTAATTTGATTGCCAAGTTTTATTGTAGTTTATTATATCTTCTTAGTATTAAGTAAATAAAAATAAGCCGGTGTTCGCCGCAATCTATTGCCAATTTCCTAGGTTGCAATTGTATGAGTTATTTCAGCACTGGCAATTTTATTATATGAGTTTATTGTGTTTCTGGTAAATTTTCATGGTGTATTCTACCGCGGAGAATTACTGAAATCAATTGATCAGTTAAATAAACTGGAATATTATAGTGTCCCAAAATTGTTTGAATTTTATCTAAAAGGGATATTACATTTGTCATTCTAGAATGTAAGTTGATTTAAAATTTAAATTCATCATTCATCATTCTAGAATCTAATTTGTACTAAGCAAAATTGACTATAGTAGATACTGAAGTCTTATGGTTGGAATAGTAAATTGATATAACTAAAACTCAAAAGGGGTGCTTTTGGGATCCCCCTTTTGAGGGGGTGCGCCCAAAAGCACCCCTTTTGGGGAAACACATCGCCCACAAAGGGGAAGATTTCCCTTTGCGTATCCTTTGAAGGGGGATGTGTCACTGTGGAACACTGATTCTCATATAATGCACTTGGAATGTTGTGGGTTCAACAGCTTATGTTCAACCTTGGTGTGAGGATTCTGATCATTTGAATCCTAATCATGCTCACTTTCCATTGTTGGATTGAGTTCATTAATTTGCTGGACCACACCAAATCTTATGTTAAGTTTATTGGAGAGAGGTTTGCACGGGTTTTCTTATGTGACCATGGATTTGACATTGATCGAGCAAGCACCCATGGTGTATGTTAAAGTGGATTGCAGTAGGGAAATCCTTTAGTGCATTATTTTTGTTGATGGGGGTCAAAAGCTTTGTGCAAATGTTGCCACACTCGAGGTAAGTAATGCCTGCTTTGCTTGTAAATTAGATGATTCTTATGTGTAAGGACTATCCTTGCGTAAAAACACTGATTGTTGACAAAGTATCTCAATTAAGAGTCAAGAGAAATTCAGTGATAAAGTATAGGTTGCAAATCTTGCGATTCATCAAGAGGTTTATCTTAAACAGATAAGGAGGAGGTTGCCAAGTCTTCTAGCAGTGTGGCTTCAAGAGTCATCTGTATAGCTTGAATCGATAAGGATGGGTGGCGAATTCCACAAAGTGGTAAATGAAAAGCTGCATCCATTGTGCAAAAAAAGTGCCACTTGTCTACCCATATCATGTAAAGCAGTACACCATATAATATTGAACTATCAGATGACATGTTGATTAGCAATGTTTTTGGGTCATTGGATAGCAATGGTGTTGTGATGAGCTGAAGCTTGAGTGTTGTTTGTGGAATGTGAGGGGGATAACTCTCCCTCCAGAAAAAAGGTGATTATTAGGGATTTGAAAATTAATCTGTATTTTAAGACATGATGCTCTCTATTTGTAGGAGGCTAAGACTCAAGGTTTGACCTTCGATCAAGATATTGTTTCTTTTGCATGGGATCTCTTGGTCAGCTGATCACAAGCATAGTACAGAAGGTTCATTTCATGATGTGTCATGCCCTAGTTGAGCTTTGTAATGATGCCAATGGGTTCTTGAAAATCATTGTGTGGGGGTGGCTTGTAAACTAGTAGGCTGGGTATTTGATTTATGTTCCATTTGTGCTGCCAATTTGTTTGCTAGACAAATGCAATTTGTGGGATTGGTTGGCGAATGCTTTGCCCTAGGTTGAATAGGTTTTTATTGGTGATAGTAATATGGTGGAAAGGGAGGGTGATAGAGAAAGGAGGCTTGATACTGTTGTCAATGGCAAGGAAAATGAAATTTGGACTTTGTGCAAAGCTCTTCACCATTTTGTTTGATGTTAATTGGAGCCAAAGCCACTTGGATTTCGGTGGTTGGTTCAGTTGGTTGAACAAATAGAGAGATGTGCAGAGTATTCAAGCTAGGTGCAACAAAGGATATGTACCTAGTGAGGGTATGTTCTTTTTGCATAGGGTGTATTTGTGTTCTGAGGCAATACTTTTAATTGATCTTTTATCACTAAACCTGGTGGGATTTATCTTGGTTCTACTGGAAGTATATACTATACATGCATTTGTTTTGGAAATTGCCCTACTATGGTATTTTGTTGCCATTTCACCACCTCACTTCCAAGGAGTTTGGCATTACAATAGAATAGTGTGTTTGTCCTCCATTTGGAGGATGAGATGTAATGCAGTTTTTAAATTTTAACAACTATGTCTCCATAAAATCCTTATTGGCTAAGTGGGATCTCTTTAGGAAAGATGCTACAAAGGACCCTTTCACTGTCCTTTACATAGATGTGAGCTGGACTGTTGTTTACATTATTTTGTTAGGTAACATTTTTTCATTTAACAAGCAGCTTGTTTGGTTATAAATGCGTGTTAGTTTTAGATGCTGCAAGAGAAGCCCCTTTACTCTGCATTACATATTGATAGGACTAAATGTTTTTTCTGCATTAAAATGAACTTTCCTTTTTGTGATTTGTGTGTTGCTATTGTGAGTTTGATTTTCTTGGTTATCGAATTACGAAATTAAGGAACTCTTGATACGTAGGACATGATTCTTCTTTAGTATTCAATCATGATTTCCAGGCATCTTGTTGTAAGGAACTTGTATTTGAAAATTTCTTAATATGCTGGATTTTATTATAGTATGTATGGTTAACAGATTGCGATCTCCACTTTGTACAAAGGTACCAGAGTCTATTCCGAGAATGACTCAGTGAAGCTGAAGAGTAAGAGTTGCCTGGGACTCGGGAAAATCTTGAGAGTTGACTGAGAAATAAATAAAAAAAATACATGAAGTTTACTAAATTACTTAAAAATACTACTAAATTCCTTAAAAAGTACTTTTCATCAATGTGAAAGTTTACCATGTTTATATAAAGTAAAATTTCAGTAATAACCTGTTTCAATGTACATAGATGATAGAACATTCTAAAAAATGCCACGGATTCTATAATGTTGATTGGTTGTCTACTGTGAAATCAGGTCAGAAGAACAAGCAATACAAGTGCTTTTCTTTCCTTCTTTTATAGGCCAACAACCAAGACTTGTCGAGTCATTCTGACTTGTTTGACCTACCTGAGAGTCCAAGTCACACTCATGAGTATGACTTGGGGCCAAGTCAGACTCATAATAGAGTTGACTCAATTCAGTTTTCTTGTAGAGTAGATACAGAGTTGGGAGTTGGCATGGAGTTGGAATAGTTTTGTAACACATGTTCTCATTTTCGTTTGTTTGATATTGAAATTTTTTTCATTTACTTCATCTGCAAGGTTTCATCTTGCCATTTTTCAAACTTTATGTTGGAAAATTTTTGTTTCTAAGTGCCTTTTTTGTATTTTATAATACTATAAGAGATGATATTGTAATCAAACTGCCATTGACAAAGTTTGTCAAATCTGCATTGCCAATAGTATTATGTGGATGGATATGCATTATACAACAGTGGGCACTAATTTTTTTATATGATGCCATGATACATTGTTATAATGAACAAGATTGAATAATTTATTTCTCTCAGGCTAGGGAAATCCTGTAGCAATGTTCTTCTCTTGGTGTGTTATTGCTTATCCTGTCTACACTATGCCCATCTTAGTAAATAATGGGACTCCAGGGACCAGGACTCAAGTCAAGGATGGAGTGTTTCATATTTTCATTCTGTTCACTGATTCGTGCTGCGTTGAACACCATTAGAATGGTTGTATCCATGGAACATTGTCTTTCGTTTGTATTCTAGGAGACATGAATTACTATTTTACCTGTCAAGATTGAATGATTTGTGCAGTGCATGGTGAAGATTGATTATATTATACTCCTTTTCCTTAAAGGACTGATGTTCCATAAGTTATTCGATTACAGTTAGGCAATTGAGGATTTATTCTTATTAACTTAATGCATCAGATGCGGTAACTTATGTTGCTAATAGATTTGTCCTCCATTGAATACCATAGGAATGGTTGTAGCCATGGAACACCATCTTACTTCTGTATTCTAGGTGAGATGACTGACCATTTTTCTTTTCAAGACAAAGGGATTTGCCCACTGCATAGTGGATGTTGATTATGTCACTTGAAGGACTGATCTTCAGCAAGTTATTTGGTTCATGAGTTGGGCCATTGAGTTCTATTTTACATGATGCACTTGATAATGTACCCTATTTTGCTAATGGATGCAGAAGAACAACCTTGTTAAGGGTTGTCCTCTTACATTCACATGGGCTTTAGCTGTGAATACTTTTCTTTAGATGTATTTTAATGTTTCTGAAGTTGTCATGTTCAGGATTGGCTTGGGCGATCTGTGAATACCTTGTGCAAGTTACGAGGGCGCCTACACTCTTTGCAACTCACTTCCATGAACTTACAGCACTAGCTCATTCAGAGGAAACACCTGTCCATGGACCCCCCAAGGGCCCACCTGTGGGTATTGCAAATTATCACGTCAGTGCACATATTGATACAAATACTCAAAAGTTGACTATGCTGTACAAGGTGTTTACCCTGCCTTGTATAGTTTTATAGCCTATATTATTTTGCTGTTCAATTTTTCTTGCATTCTAGAAGTTCTCTACAACTTATATTTCTTTTTAAAAAGATTTAATTTTAAATGATACTAGATACAATATTCTGTTTTTGTCTTTTACAGAATCTAAGAATTTATACATTGGATGTGTTTGTTTCTTTGAAGTGAAGACTTGATAAATTAGTGAATTTTAGTAGTTTAAATAAAAAAAAAAGGTTTTTGAATTGGAACTGTGAGAGCCAAAAAACAGAGATTTAAGCTTACTTGTGCATCCTTTTGTTTTTTTCCTTTTTTTCTTTCATGTTGTGAAGATGATGTCTTTGTGCTTTTAATAGAATGCTTCTTCCCTTTGTCACATTGACAAAAATGAGCATTAAGAACAAACATCCTGATTTGGTATACTCATGCCAGTTCTTCAGGTGCCATCTGATCTACTAGAAAACAGTTCTAGAAATAGTGAGTATAAGGTAATTGGCTATACTGAAGAGTAGCATGACAAGCATAACCATTTAATGTAAGTACTAGTAACTAAGGGTTCTTGATGGTGCTGTTTTTATTGGAACAATAGGCCATGGATTATGGCTTTATGCTACTTTCTTTGCTCATTTTTGTGTGTTAACTATACTGAAGGGTAGCATGACAAGCATAACCATTTAATGTAAGTACTAGTAACTAAGGGTTCTTGATGGTGCTGTTTTTATTGGAACAATAGGCCATGGATTATGGCTTTATGCTACTTTCTTTGCTCATTTTTGTGTGTTAACTATACTGAAGAGTAGCATGACAAGCATAACCATTTAATGTAAGTACTAGTAACTAAGGGTTCTTGATGGTGCTGTTTTTATTGGAACAATAGGCCATGGATTATGGCTTTATGCTACTTTCTTTGCTCATTTTTGTGTGTTATCTGTGAAGACATCAAAATTGGTAAAGATGCAAAATTCATTTCTTCTCATTCTGTGTCATATACAATTTCATGAAGGTTCTCACTGCTGCTTAAGTTTGTGTTACTGTTGTCCTATTCTCTAAATTCTAAAGCATTCATTATAAGTTGCACTGAAGTGGGGACACGGATGAATATGGTTTTGTGGGGTGTGTAGCAGATTTAGCAAATTTCAGAATAGTCGTGTAGGGGAAACACCATATATATATGCAAAGACACCATGAGTTCTACATAATTCAGAATGAGTGTTGCACTTATCACGATATTATCAGAATTATCGCTAAACTGCCCCTCGCCGACATTATTGCCAAAATTTATCGCGATAATTTCAGTAATTATTGTGAGATGATCGTAATTATCACGCTGTTACTCATTTTTGCCAATTAAAGCCTATGGATTAGGCTTTTTTGGTCATTTTGGTTTTTTATGTTGTTGAGATTGAGCTCTGAGAGGAGAAGCCACCTTGTGACCGTTTTTCAATCAGCAAACAAGGGGATTTCCATAGTTTTATTTGCCTATTAGTTGAGTATTTGTGGAGTGGAGATCTACTCCAATATACCATTTCCGTATTTTGAGGTATGTAAAATATCTTTTTGCCTTCCTTTTCTTTGTTTATCAAGATCTAGTATAGGGTATGCAATTTTCATTAGATATACCTCGTTTCTCTCTCCTTGAATGGAGGATTTAATACTTATGTAGTTAGGGTATTTTGATTTGAGCATTTTTTATGTTTTTTCAATTTTGTGGATTTCTATTCTATTTCAATGTTTCCCTCCATTTTTTGTTCCGTAGGTTTACAAATTGAAGCCAGTTGTGGCCTAGTCAAACTCATTCTACTTTGGTCAAAACTGGTCAAAACAAGGATCAAACTGTTTGGTCAACGTTGATCAACTCTCCCTTTCTCTCCTCACACATGTGGCTAGGAGAGAACATAAACCTTGGGAAAAAATCAGATCATGCTTGCTTCTTCATTGGTGGAGAAAATGAGACATCATACCTTCTATTTATACTTGTCGAAATGGGTGTAACACCCCAAAGGACACGTCCCTTCACCGAGTATGCCGACTTGACTTTCCTAAGCCAAGTAGACTTTTCAAAAAATTAAATTTTACATAAATTTTCTAGGCCGACTTGGAGGCTCTTTAGCGAAGCAGGAATACCTCTTGATGCTACAAAAAAGCAATAGTGTCTATAGTACTAAAGTGGATGGGCAAGCGGTAACCCAACTTGTGAGACACAACCAAAAATTTTGGATGGGAGTGGAGGAGCTGTGTGCTAAGTGAACCTTTAGTAAAGGTTCTTCGCTTGGTTGATGTTGGAATTTCTAAGTCTAACCCGTTAGAAATTCTTCCTGTACTATCTGGTTTATTTCATCTAATTGTTAATTACTTAACAAGTTATTTACCACGTAAATACTGAAAATAAACACAAGTACAATATCAACATCTACAGATCATCAACTGAAAGAAAACAAGTACACAAGTGACGCCGTTATTTTTGGACAAATGTCCCTGAAAAAACCGGTGCCTCTATTCAGAGGGTTATATTATTATGCAGTTTATCTGAGTACAACTGGGTGCCTAAACTGGCCTACCTGACAGAGAAAAATATCCGGCAACAATACCTCTATATTCGAAAACAGATATTCAGAAACCTGTCCCACGAAACCCT
Organism: Pinus taeda; assembly: GCA_000404065.3. Taxonomy (NCBI): domain Eukaryota; kingdom Viridiplantae; phylum Streptophyta; class Pinopsida; order Pinales; family Pinaceae; genus Pinus; species Pinus taeda. The sequence continues at coordinate 111,039 of APFE030257132.1, forward strand.
CTCCAACACAACTGAAGCTCAGCGCTAGCCCTTCTGGCCATTGCGTTAGCCTCCTACTGACCTGCGTCAGCACTAGGACCATTTGTGTCAGCCTTCTGAGGCACTGCACAACCTCTGCGTCACTCCCTCTGCCCTCTGCGTGGATGATGCAGTGTCTCTAGGCTCTGCGTTGCCTCTGCTGGGCTCTGTGTAGTCTAGACTAACTATTGCTCTCGCTCTCTCCGCTTCTGTGCTGGTCTCCCAATATTGTCCTTGCCTCTCTGCCTCATACTCGCTGCCCCTCACTATTGATCACTGATTCAACTTTCCATAGCAACCCCGCTCTAACGAAATGAATGATTGATCACTTTGGTGTGTTCTCCAAGTGACCCTCAAGCCTCCTCTTATACTTTTCTCGTTGACAAATCAACGACCGAGATTAAGTCCCTAATCAACAGCTAAGATTAGATCTGGCTTGATCCATGAATTTTGGACCATTCTAACAAAGTTTTATATTAATTCACATTAATATTTTATTTTCCCTAAGTTTAGACTTAGGGACTCCATTAAAAATAATAATTATTTTAATATCTCCTAAACTATTTAGAATCTGCCCAAACCGTTTCTGGGTTATTGGAGATCTCATGTGCCTTATCCTCTCCACCAATTTTTGTGGCTAGAGCACATCCGATGCTACCCCAAATCAACACTCCCTCTTAGCGAGGACTGTGCTTTAGCAATACTCCTCAATGAGCAACACTCTGATCATTCGACATCGGTCCTTGTGCTGATGCTAGGTCTGTTTCCCAACATTCTCTGCACTGCTACATCTTGTACTGCTACCAATGGCCCTATCACTGCCACTGCTGCATCCGTACTGCAACTCCATCTGCATCTGTGCTGTTGCCCATGGCCTTGCCACTGCCACTGCTACATTTGCACTGCAACCCCTCTCATCATGCTGCATCTTGCTACCCATAGCACTACCACTGCTAACTGTTGCAATGCAACTCAATTACTGAGAAGTAAGTAACTGGTCTCCCAACTCTGACATCTTTGTCACGCTAGAAACACTCCTAATGCTGAAGCTCCCTCTGTCACTGACAAGTGCTCCCCCTCTGACCTTTGCGCCGTTGCAACAACTCCATGCATCTCGCACTGTTGCACGCCTCTCTGTGCCATCTTGCACTGGTGCAACACTCCCGTGCTACTCGCATTGCTGCTTCACGTTGTCCTGGGAATCTTGCACTGTAGCTCCCTCTGTCGCTTCATCCACATCTGTCTCTACTGACATCTGTCAGTACTGCTACTCTTCTTCGGGGCTCCTGTAGCAAGGTCTAATCCAAGAGGATGGGTTCCTCGAGGATCCTGCCCCTCATCGCCTGTAGTCCGTCTGACTACAGCTCGATGTCTCCGCACTTTCGCTCATGTGGTGTGTGTGCACTCATGGCACAGTCATCGTCTGTCTCCACTTCCTTCTTTGCCCTTGTTGGCGCAACCTTGGTCTCGGAGGCCTGTCCCTTGCTCTTCTTCCTTGGACACTGAGTTGCATAATGACCTAGCTCCCCACAGTGGAAGCATTTGACCTTGGAGAGGTCCTTCTTCTTCCGTTTCTCCTACTTTCCCGCAAATGCTAGAGCCGCATGCTCTTCTTCCTCCTTGATTCTGACCCCTTTGCCGCTTACTCCCCGCCTTGGTCAGCCGTCTAATCTCTTCTTGAGGAAGAGCCGCCCACAGTTCTTCCCAATCTGGAAGACTCATCCAGCCCAGTATGCTCTGAACAAAAACCTCCCAATCCTCGGAAATTGCATTCAGTGCGGTCCTCACCATCAATTCCTCATCCGTCGTGGCACCTATGGAAGTTAGCTGGTCACGGATCTCCTTCAACCGACCGAGGAAGACATCTATCTGCTCTCCCTTCTGCATTTGATATGCCCTTAGCTGATTCTCCAGGAACATCTTACTCTGCACAGAAGTATGCTCGTACAATGTCTTCAAGGCGTCCCACATCTTCTTTGTCGTTTCCTTCTCGACAATATGGTCCTCAACATCAATTCCTCATCCATTGTGGCCCCAATGGAAGTTAGCTGGTCACGGATCTCCTTCAACCGACCAATGAAGACATCTATCTGCTCTCCCTTCTTCATCTGATATGCCCTTAGCTGATTCTCCAGGAGCATCTTCCTCTGCACGAAATTATGCTGGTACAGTGTCTTCAAGGCGTCCCACATCTCCTTTGCCGTTTCCTTCTCGACAATATGTGGTACCACATGATCCTTGACCCCATCAAGGATGATGCGCTTAGCCTTAGCCATTGCCTCTTCGTACCTTTCATTAGCTACCAGGTCAACTGGGATAGCTATCACTCTTGAGACGAAGCCCTTGAGACGATGCCTGTCTAGAATGGACAAGATCTTGGCCTTCTAGACCACAAAGTTGGACGCTCCGTCTAGGCTATCCTGATATCTCAGCGCTTTCATGACCATCTCGCTGCTCTTCTTTTGACTCCTCCGAGTCTCTCTACTTCCCTCCTGGAAGTCCTCTGTTTGACTCTTACTAAGTCTCTCAACTTCTCGTCTGGAAGTTCTCGGTTCGACTCCCTCTGAGTCTCGATTTCCCTTATGGAAATCCTATTGTCAACGTCAAGTTGCTCCACTATGATCGTCTGTGCAACTGCAACACTGATCCAGATTCTTTGTCTAGAAATACGCCTCAACAACTCCCTCCACCTTGGTCTTGCCCTGTTAGGTACTGTTCTGATCACAGTACCCCACCAGCTTTGCTTCGCAAACTACCCATAGCCTCCTATGCCCCAACAACTGAAGGATTGCGCCACTTGGCTTTGCGCAAATTCGGTACCAACGAATCAGCTCCCTCAATGCATTGTGTCAGCCCTTCTGGCCTCTGCGTGGCTCTGTGTGAGCCTGATTCTGCCTCCCTCAGCCTCTGCGCTGGCCTTTCTCTGGCCCAGACTGATGACGCAGTACCTTTGTGTCATGCCTTCCTCTATCGCCTTTTGCAAGGATCAACTTTGTCACTTGAGATAACTAAATCTGCTGTGAATGCTTTGCTCGGTTGATGCCTTCAGTTTTTCTGTGATCTGCAACCACCCTTTGATACCATGTTGGAATTTCTAAGTCTAACCCGTTAGAAATTCTTCCTGTACTATCTGGTCTATTTCGCCTACTTGTTTAACTACTTAACCATGTAAATACTGAAAATAAACACAAGTACAATATCAACATCTATAGATCATCCACTGAAAGAAAACAAGCACACAAGTGACATCGTTATTTTTGGACAAATGTCCCCAGAAAAGTGCAATGCGGGAAACCGGTGCAACTATTCAGAGGGTTATATTATTATGCAGTTTATTTGAGTACAATTGGGTGTGTTAGGCCCCTATACTACTAGTGTAACCCCTTATTGTTATTAGTACAACCCCCTTATTATATTGATGTACCCATGTAGTGCCCATATTGTTACTATTGTGCCCCATAGAAGCCCACTATTGTTATTATTGTGCCCTTACATTATTATTGTTATTCGGCTCTGATTATATTATGACCCCTTAGACTCCTATATATAGAAAGGAGGTCTTTTCATTTGTATCATCCAAGAATTGTTCATTTATGTAATGTAAAGGATGTTTCCCCCTCGAAGAGGCTGAATTCTAAGTCGTTGATCTATCTTTTCTATCTTTTATTGAGCTGGTTTCATAACATATATGCGCTTCCCTACATGTTAAAAATGAGTTTAAACATTCGATTCTTTGACATCAGATATTGGGTGTCGTATTAGTGTATTTTGATAGGATTCATCAGTTTGTTTTGTCGGTATGGAGTTGGATATCTAACATTTTAGGATCATATAATCAATTCTATAATTAGTTTGCATAATGGGACTATTATATCTCTAACACCTTTTTCCATCTGTACAATCTTGGATATCTGATGATATGTCTGTCGGTTTGGAGTCACATATTCAATGGTTTCCACTTAATGTCGAATATCTGATAGGTGCCTGAGTATATATAATGTATATATATATAATATATATATATATATATATATATAATATATATATATATATATATATATATATATATATAATTTTATCCAGGGAACCCAGATAGATCCGTCCAAAGTCATCCATGTTTTTATATGTTTCAACTTCTACCTACTTAGAACTCTTGTGCTTCATGAGATAGTGGGGTGGGGAGACTTGTTATTCAAGGCACTCTTAATGATATGGTCTAAAAAGAGGCAAGACACGTATCATATGTTGATTAGGTTCCCCAAGTTCTATTATATCAACCTCACATAGTATTTCCTCATCCTGCACCATTTGTTGATTCTTATAATTTGTAAGAATGATATCCTTATGCTTGTGTCTATCAGAGGCATTTTCTACCTTCTTCTAATCCATTTTTAGTGACAAATGGGATGGTGTATGGTATTTATTACTATGTGGTAGATCTAGGGATTTAATATCTACAACATTAGAAAATTACAAAACGTGTTTTTAGAGAAGAATTATCTTCATGAGCTCAGTAGGACTTATGTGCCAAGAGTGGATGACTATAGTGAAGCTTCAATTTGTAGATATTACTTTACATATCCTCTAGGGAATTCATATCCATCATTACTAGCATCATCTTCAATGTATCAATACTTATTGAAATATAATTTATGGATGTTTTGGTAGCTTACCTTTTTTAATTGACAATCACTTAAGACTACTATTGTAAGGATCATGATAGAGAAGTCAGCACATATATTTATTTGGAAAAGAGAAGGTTGTTAGTTGATTTCTAGGGTCAATTTTTGCAAGCCAAGCATAACAAAGTTATTTCTAAGGAAACATGCTTGAAGAAAGTTGGGTGTTTTAGCTAGTGCATAGATATTTCCAGGAGATACCCAACATAATTGTTATAAACATATTTGAGCACTGCAACCCCAATCACATATGTACATAAACCAAGGGCTTCTAAACCCCTAAAAGTGTTGTTTCAAACACTAAAGGATCAAGGTCAACTTATTACATCATTTCCCAGAAGTTCTCCCTGAAAAACTGCTCAGAACTGGTCAAAACTGGACCATACAAATTGCTCCACGATAAGGGTGTGATGCATCTCACCTACTACACACAGAGGGTGTTATACATACTGAAAAGCCCTTATGTAGGGTGTGATGAGTGAGAGAAGAAAAATGGCAGAGGCAGTTTGCTAGGTGGAAACCTAGAGAATCTTCTAGAAACTACTCATATGACACTTGCCTCTCTGAATTTGCCCAGGGATGAGTAAGAGATCATGAAATCTCCAAGTGGAATCAAGAACTATCAGTGAAATGACACTAATCAAAAGCCCAGAAGCTGACTCACCCCCTACAAATATCTATATATGGATCCCTCATCCTAGAGATCCAGAGGCTAGAATTTTGTATTTTGTAAGGAAGTGCTGTTGGTTTCTCTGTGAAGCATTGTATTGTTGGGTGATCTATCCATAAAGCTATTTGATTTTTCCTCCATATACTTGTATATTTCTGAATCTTGTATTTGTGTATGCATTTCTGTGGTTAATGTACATTTGATTCTACATTGTTTATGGTTATAGATATCTATGCTTTGATGGTATTTTGTTGCTTTGACTCTACAGGTGTTCTTTGAAGTCGGACAAGTGAGATAGGAGTGGCAAAAGTTCTATCAAAGGAGAGAGGAAACAAGCAAAGAGCCAAGCAAAAGGTTGAGGTTAGTGCTCTCTGCTTCTCTCTCATCTATCTCTCATAAAGGAAAACACAAGTTACTTTGAATTGTTTGTTTCTAAGATAGCTACCCGTCTCAGTGGGATTAGCAACTCTGAATGGACACTAGCTTTCCTGGAAACAAAATGGAAAATCCACTGGGGAATGAATAGTTTGTTTGTTTGTTACTGTTATTTGCTTTATAAACTACATACGGAGCCTAAAGTTGAGCCAGCTAGCCTTCGAACAACTTTTTCCATGCAACTGCAAAGTAGATCAAGGCTACTTTACTCAATCTCTGGGTTGGTTTATGAACTGAACATTTGACTTGCAAACATCCTAAGAGCCTTGGTGGTAGCTCAATAACCTCATTAGATCAACCCCATTATTTTGTGTTTACTGCCTATCATAAGCTTAGCCTAAATCCTTGAACTTAGCTACAAACTGTGGGTGAAAACCAAGCTCAATCTCATCCCTGGACCATCGCACTATCGCTCATTGGTAGTTTGGATGCATCACACCTCCTATGTGTTGTAGGTGAGATGCATCCATGTTTCCCTTAACGACAAGTGCGATGATTGAGTGAGATTGTTCCTCTCTACAAATTTTGGTTTTTTCTTCATTGTTTTCAGCACTATTCAGTAATTTTGCAGCTTATGATCAGTATATCACTGTTGGATCACTCTTCCTTTACATTACTCAACCTCCATTGATAAGGAATTGTGAATGTTTTTTATATATTTTTCATCGTTTATAGTCCTCCTTTGCAAATAGTAGCTTAATCAAATTGTTGTCTTTTGATTCAAAAGTGTCGCAACTGTCGTTTTCAGTCAAAGAAAAGAGTGTTGTAAAGCCTTCCTCTTTTAGATAGTCAATTATAATTTTGCCATTATATTTGATTTGAATTTTCAATTAGTTGAAGTGTTGAAAGAAGTTTTCCATTCGAAATTGAAAGTGTCTTCTTAGTCTTCCTTTCGTTTTTGAAGAGAAATTTCTAAAGTGTCACTTTGAAGAAAAGTAGTTTAGATCTGTACTTAGTTTTCTTTTTGTCATTCTCACATTAAGGAAACAGAAAAACAAATACATGTATGTGCATTTGAATTTAGACTGCATGCGGAAATTGATTTAGGGAAAGTGCATTTAGTGTGTGCTCTTTGCTCTATGTTGAAAGAATTTTACTCTTCCTTCCTTAGTAGCTAGGATTTTCATTACTAAAAGAAAATAAACAACTGTTTATCATTTATATTGCATGTTTAGGAATTGTACATCTACATCATGTAGTGAACCTTGAAAGGCAAACTTATTAAGAAAGATCCACTGTAAAATAAACCTCAATGAACATAAAAACGCTTTGGAACCTAATGCACAACATCTAGAAGTCTAGGCTAGAGACGTATTCCAGCGTCGTAAAGCCTGGTAACTATCATTTTCATCGTAGGTTGGGTGATTCCTCCTCTTTGATACGACAAGTGCCAATATGGACTTGTGCTCCCACGTATTGTCAAATATACATTGGGGGACCACAATAGGCAGATATCCTTTATCCTTGGGAAGTCATGTCTGCCACCCTATCAATCGCAATGCACTGAACACAACATTCACGAATATTGATTGCCATACGTAAGTCCTTAGTAATTTCTCTATAATTTACCACCGAGGTGTATATTGAAATTTTGTGATTGCTTTGGCAATCCCTCTATCTAGATTTCTAGAGAAGTCACTTTCGTTCCTTTTCAGACTCCTTAAAAGGAAAGTTCCATATGAGCACTTGTCACTTCAAGCTCATTAAAAATCGAAGGCAACTAGAGTAATCTTTAGCTTTTTATTAACTCTTAAAAATCTAAAAAGCAAGTTGTGTCGAAGTGTCATAAAATTTATTTTATTCAGAATAACATCATTGTTCCCTCATTGTTCTTAGGTTGAGAAAATGGAGTCCACCAATCAACGATTTCCCCTTGGGGGGAATCCTAGTCCTTTCTCTTCTTGGGGAGATATTGGTGCTCCATACATTGCCACATTGTCCCTTCTATGACTCACAATTGGCCTTCCAGCATGGCTATTCTCGACCTTTGTCGTTCAAAACAACATAATTCCTCAACAATCAAATTAGTAACCAGATGATACTGAGGTTTCTCTTCCACCTTCCACCTCGTTTATTTCTCCCTCTCCTTGTTCCTCTTCACTTGGTGAAACTAGTAACACTAAAAACCAAGTAGCTAAGAAGAAGAAGAAAGGGAAGGAGAAGAAGAAGAAGAAGCCAACGACGAAAGTGGGGAACCATGCATCGTCTAGCGAAAGTCCACACACTGCACCTTCCTAACCTAAATCTCCATGTGTCATTTGCAAAGGAGACCATTATCATCGAGAATGTCCTTCCATCTCGTGGATCTTGAGAGATTTGTCTCCGTGCTTGCACAATCCGGTGTCTTCAACCTCTATCGATCATGTTGAGAGTACACCGTCAACTAGTCAAAATGAAGTCAATGGACAGAAAGGAAGATCTAAATTTCCTTGTAGGCTATGTGAAGGCAATCATGCCCTCCACCATTGTCCTTTCCTGGATGAAGCTAAAAGAGTCTTGGATAACCTTCCTGCTTCACCGCAGCGACTTCCACCTAGATAAAGCTAAAAGAGTCTTGGATAACCTTCCTGCTTCACCGCAGCGACTTCCACCTAGATACAAGAAACTCTTGCCAAGTCCATCGTTAGTTGAAAATCTGACTGACATACCCTTGCTGTCAGTTGAAATGCCTATCATTGAAGATAAACCCTTTGAGTCCACACCGGACCAAAGTCAACAGGTCAAGATCGCAGTCAACCCAGTCTTGTCTTCAGAAGGTCCACCTTCAGATGATACAGTCCCCAAAGAGAATGAGAACGACACCATTCAAATTCTTTTTGTTAACACAGAATCTGATGAACATCAGGGAAATCTACCCGTTCCTTTACCTAGGAAGGAAGTTCCTTAGTTCAAGAGATTCATCCGACTATTTATTTGGTCCCTCCTTTGAGCAATCTAGTTGTTTCCCTCGATTGGAATCTACTAGTAAGACCCCACCTACCATCTAATGTACCATTCCAAATCGTAGTACAAGCTTACAAAATGATCATGGTTGGCACTATCATAGATGAAGGGGCTTCTGTGAGTATCCTTTCCTCAACTGATTGGAAAGCACTTGGTTCGCCATCACTTCTACCTAAGATTCGAAATTTGTTAGACTTCAATAAAGGAACTAGTCGACCGTTAGGGATCCTTCCAAATTTGCCTATAACTTTGAGAAGGAAAACTATTCATCTGAACGTGATGGTAGTACAAGGGCCACTAGATTACAATCTACTCCTTGGGCGTGACTACATTGATAGCATGGGAGCTATTGTTTCCTCACTCTTTCGAATGATGTGTTTCTGGTATGAAGGCAGGATGGTCCAACTCATTGACCAGCTTTCGTTCCCCAGTTCAAACACGGCTACTAGTCAAATGCCATCCCTAAATGGTCTCTCTGAATAAGGGATGTCTGATCAACCTCCAGTCCATCCACCTGATGATCACAAGTGATTCAGTGAATGTGATGAAACCCAGGGGGCACGTGCCCGAGCCTGCCTCAGCAGGAAAACCCCAGATAAAAGATAGGTTTCCTCGTAGGATGTATGACCAGTCTGACACACTCGTCTGTTTAGGATGTGGGATCAGTCTGGAATAGGATTTCCTCATCAAAGGTTATGTGATTTGTAGTGGATCCACACCTTTCACCTTTGTCTATTTCGATGGACAAAGCCAAGGAAGTGTTTTGTCTACAACGTGGACAAAACAACCTTGCTTTAATGTAAGAACTTCCATATGGTAACCTGGAAACTATACTTTTCTTTATACCTAGGGGCATGCAAACCTTTTTTATGCAAGTGAAAAGCAACGATCGTAACTCTAACCCCGTAGTATTACTAACTTCAACTGCTTAAGTTAGGTGATTGGTCTCGTCCACCATTCACCTTGGCAAGGGCCAACGACACTGGCAAAGTAAAGGAAATGTTTTGTACGAACTATCCTACCAAACATTAATAGTTCATTGACCCTTAGGATAGTAGTTGGTCGTTCCTAACTTGCATACAAAAGGCTCCAGAGAAAATTTTTTCATGGGGCAAGCTCCCTAAAAAATGAACCTACTAATGAGAGACATCCTTAAAAGACGACTAGTACAAGCAATGTTCCTGCAAAGTTCATGCTCGTTAAAAAATAAACCTAGCAACAAGCAATGTTTCTGCAAAGTTCAAGCTGTTAAAAAATAAACTTAGCAATGAGAATATGTTCCCCCAAAGTTCAAGCTCATTAAAAAATGAACCCATCCTCAGTAAATAACCTTTGCGATCGCATCGCTATCAGATTTTGAGCCTTGGTCGTGTTCTTACCATCACCTCCACTTTTAGCCGATGATATGCCTCCACTTGATTGTTTACCCTTTTGAGGAACAACTACGATGAGTGATTCTGCCAACCACCTTCTTTACACTGCCATGCTTGGAAAGTTCCAAACTTACCTGGAGCCAATTGCTACCTGAAAACATCACTCGTTCCTCAAAAAATGAGTCCCTTTTAAGCTCTTTTTAGACTCGTAAAATATGAAAAGATTGCTGAGAAATTGGCCTCTCCAGCTCATTAAAGTGATTGGAAGTGCCGTAGCTCCTCTATATTTTAATCTTTTTGGACCTGAGGGATCATTACACAAAAATATTGAGCGCTTGTCTTTTTCGGCTCGTTAAAGTGATCGAAAAAGTCATCCCTTTCGTATTATTTTATATTTTTCTGACTTAAAGGATTATACTACGAAAAAGGACTACTGGAGTTTCCTTTCTATCTCTTTTCAGACTCTCTAAAACTGAAAAGGACCGATTTATCTTTGTCACTAAACTCGTTAAAAAAATAGTGACAAACTTGTCCATACGGACAACAGCGAGTTTCACTATCACTAGGCTTGCTAAAACATAGTGATGGTTTTGCCCGAAGGGCGAATTATAGAACAAAAATATGTTATCCTCCTCAAGCTTGAAAAAAATAAAGAGGTACTGGTCAGTAATGACTGGGGAAAAGGGAAGAAAACTTGAAGAACTTCGTTGGTAGCAAGTCGCTCTTGAACATGACACTTTCACTCCATCACAATGATTGAGTCGGGTTGGGTTATTCCATTCACCGGTCATATCACCATTGGTACTCTATACCATCAATTTTGGGGTAAACGCTACCAATCCATTTCAGTGTCACCGATATGTTCAAGAGAAGTCACTCAAATAATTCACCAACCCAGCTCATGCCTCATCCACTGCAATACCTTCATGCTCCATTCTTTCATGACCGCCACCCTGAACCTTGTATCATCAGATTGTTTTCACCTCCACAAAATCATTTGCTCCGTTTTGGGTCGTAGATGCGAGATTCATTAAGGCCCTCCTATGACGGGTCATGTCTTGTTGACATCAGCTCATTATCCAAGAAGTTGACCTAGGAACAACCCTTTTAGTACTTTGAAGCTTGCATGCCTTAATGGCAAGTTTCTCACTTTTGGCGACACGTTTAGATCAATGGCCTTCAACTGAAAGATTTTGCATGGTGTTCGACATTGACTCATGTAGTCACACCACATGAATTGTACTAAAAAAACCTTGAGGGTCATTATCATTATCGGTGATTCCTCTTGTGCTTGTTAATAGCTTACATCATTGGCTGGTAATCAGGTAATGTCTTTCCATGTTCGACATCAAAACATATTTTCACATTGATCGGCTTGTACCTCGGGTGAGGATTGAATCAGTTTGAAGACCCTAGATCTAGTTTCATCTATTTGGGCTACGATATATTCAGGAAAATAAAGACATCAAATGTACTCCATAGCTGCACAGATAATCATCCAAGCTAAGGGATGATGGCTCTACTAGAATCATCAGTCTACCACACAGATGATTGTGTGTCCTACGCACATGAAATTGAATTTATAAAGCTGAGCATGGGAATGCCCACCTCAGCTAGATCATGAAAATATTATGAAGATAATATATTGTATTGTATCTTATTATAGGTCACCTTCCAGTTCGAAAAACCTCAGATCCTCATGATAAAGCATTTCACACAACATCAGAAGATTTACAACCTCATGCTTTACGGGGCAACTGTTATAGACATATTTGGGCACTATAATCCCAATCACATATGTCCATAAACTAAGGGCTTATAAACCCCTAAAAGTTTTGTTTCATACCCTAAAGGATCAAGGTGAACTAATTACATCATTTCCCAGAAGTTCTCCCTGAAAACCTGCTCAGAGCTAGTCAAAACTGGACCATACAGACTGCTCCATGCTAAGGGTGCGATGCATCTCACCTACTACACACAGAGTATGCAATGCATACTAAAAATCCCTTTTGTAGGGTGTGATGAGAGAGAGAAGCAAATGGCAGAGGTAGTTTGTAGGGGTGGAAACCCAGAGAATCTTCTAGAAACTGCTCATATGACACTTGCCTCTTTGAACTCGCCCAAGGATGAGTAAGAGATCATGAAATCTCCAAGTGGAACCAAGAACTATCAGCGAAATGACACTATTCAAAATCCCAGGAGCTGACTCACCCCCCTGTAAATATCTATATATGGATCCCTCATCCTAGAGATCCAGAGGCTGGAATTTTGTATTTTGTAAGGAAGTGTTGTTGGTTTCTCTATGAAGCATTGTATTGTTGGGTGATCTATCTTTTGATGAGGTGAAGAGGGCTTTCATGCTGGGAGGATGGTGTTGGATCAGATAGATGGGTTGTAATCCTCTCTTCTACTAATTCTATCAATAAAGCTATTTGAGTTTTCCTCCATATACTTGTATATTTCTGAATCTTGTATTTGTGTATGCATTTGTACGGTTAATGTGCATCTGATTCTAAATTGTTTATGGTTATAGATCTCTATGCTTTGATGGTACTTTGTTGCTTTGACTCTACAGGTGTTCTTTGAAGTGGGACAAGTGAGAAAGGGGTGGCGAAAGCTCTATCAAAGGAGAGAGGAAACAAGCAAGGGGCCAAGCAAAAGACTAAGGTTGGTGCTCTCTACTTCTCTCTCATCTATCTCTCAAAAAGGAAAATACAAGTTATTTTGAATTTTTTGTTTCTAAGATATGTAGGTTTCAACCCCGTACAGAAATTACCTGCATACCAATTCTAAATCACAGAAAAATAAACAATGTGAGAGCATAACATATAAAACACATATACATAGAGATTTTCCACTCGATCCCAAAACTGGGACTACCAGCTTGATTTTCATTATATTCCTTTCAATGTTACAATACATATTTATACATGCCGAAGCATCTAATACCATGGACCAAAAAACCATCACGTCCAAAACCATGGACCAAAGGAAGAATATAACACAACCCAACAATCTACCACTTGTTGTTTTCTTTCCACAGGGGACCACAGGGGAGCTTAGTCATTTTTCCAGCCCTCAAACGCCCATAGTTTCTCTACACCAAGAGAACTTCTCAGAGCTCACAGATTTTGTCAATGCATCTATAGTATTCTTCAAAGTCTCCACCTTTACTAGGGACACCTTTTTGTATTCTATCATATCCCTCACAAAGTGATATTGAACATCATTGTGCTTTGCCCTTGAATGATAAGCAGGGTTCTTTGCCAAGAAAATTGCACTTTGGCCGTCACAGTACATTCTTATAGCTCCCTCTACTAACCCCATACTTGAACACAATCTCTACAACCAAACTGCTTCCTTGCTTGCATGAGTGGCTGCCATGTATTCTACCTCTGTAGTTGATAGTGCCACTACAAATTGTTTCTTACTCATCCAATTGACTGTACCTCCAAATAGGTTAAACACATACCCACTTGTAGATCTTCTCTAATCTAGATCTCTAGCCTAGTATGCATCAACAAAGCCACAAATATCCAACACTCTGTCCAATCTTGGTCTTCCTTGGTAGCACAAACCATAATCACTAGTGCCACGGAAATACTTGAAAACCCGCTTCACTATTGTCCAGTGCTCCTTCCTGGTTTTGAGATAAACCTACTCAATACTCCCACTGCATGTGCAATGTCTGGTCTAGTACAGACGATTGCATACATCAAGCTACCGACTGCACTTGCAAATGGAACACGGGACATGTCCTCTTCCTCTTCTTGTGTCTTGGGACACTGTTCAGCAGATAACCTCACACCTACAGGAATAGGAACCTTCACCGGTTTACTATCCTGCATATTAAACCTCTGCAATATTGTCTCGACATACTTCCTCTGGTTTAACCAGAGCCTCCTCTTTGCCCGATCTCTTTTAATTTCCATGCCCAAAATATAGTTTGCAGCACCGAGATCTTTCATGTCGAATTTGGAGGACAATTGGGTCTTCAAATCCTGGATAATTTCTTTGTCATTTCCAACCAGCAACATATCATCCACATACAAGACCAGATAAATAACATGGTCACCAATTAATTTAAAATACACACAATGATCTGCTTTGCTTCTGGTGAAGCCAAGTCCCCGTATAAATGTATCAAATTTCTGATACCACATCCTTGGTGACTGTTTTAACCCATACAGAGACTTCTTTAACTTGCATACCAGTTCTTTCTTACCCTTCACCGCAAAGCCTTCAGGTTGCTTCATGTAGATTTCCTCTTCCAAATCCCCGTGAAGAAATGTTGTCTTCACATCCATCTGTTCTACCTCAAAATCAAAAGCAACAACAACAGATAAAAGTAATATAATAGAAGTCACCTTGGCAACAACAGAAAAAATATCACCAAAATCAAATCCTGACACATGGGAATAACCTTTTGCTACCAACTGAGCTTTGTATTTCTCCACCTTCCCTTCTGCATTTCTCTTCTTTTTAAACACCCATTTGCTGCCAATGGGTTTCCTTCCAGCTGGCAACTCCACCAGATCCCAAGCCTCATTTTTGTGCAAAGATGCCATTTCATCAACCATGGCCTCTTTCTAGAGTTTTCCATCCTCTGAATGCACTGCTTCCTTTACAATTCTGGGATCATAATCAATAACAGACAAAGCAAAATTTGAATAAAAAGAAGATGGACTATACCTTTCTGGTTGCCTTCTTTCTCGAACTGATCTTCTCACAACTGGAGTTTGTGGCTCTTCGTCTTCTGATTTCTTCTCTGCTGCAGAGTCTGATTCTTCCTCCTTTAGCTCAAACTCTATATTCTCAGGTTCCTTTGGTTGGACTTCATGTTTAATAACATATTTTACCCCTATGAACACCACATCTCGGCTATACACAACGTTCTGTGTGACTCGGTTCCAAAGATTATAACCCTTTAAACCATTCTTATACTGAATAAAGATGCACTTTTCAGATTTATTATCCAACTTGGTTCGTTTCTCCTTTGGGACATGTACATAAGCATCACATCCAAATAC
This sequence comes from Pinus taeda, assembly GCA_000404065.3. NCBI lineage: Eukaryota > Viridiplantae > Streptophyta > Pinopsida > Pinales > Pinaceae > Pinus > Pinus taeda. The sequence continues at coordinate 126,187 of APFE030257132.1, forward strand.
CCTCAGATGTGAAAGAGAGGGTTTCTTACCAGTCCATACTTCTTGTGGATTCTTATCCTCCAACGCTGATGAAGGTGACCTGTTGACCAAGTAACATGCAGTGTCCACCGCCTCTGCTCAGAATTCCTATCCTAACCCGGCACCACTGAGCATGCTTCTTGCCCTTTCCATCAATGTCTTGTTCAATCTTTTTTCAACTCCATTTTGCTGAGGTGTATATGGAGTAGTCTTTTGCCGTGCTATACCACACTTCTTACAGAATTCTTCAAATTCCTTGCTACAAAACTCTCCACCATTATGTGTCCTCAGCACCTTTATCTTCTTCTCTGTCTGATTTTCCACCAGAGCCTTAAATTCTTTAAGCTTGTCAAATACTTCATATTTATTCTTAAGGAAATATATCCATGTATTCCTTGAGAAGTCATCTATAAATGATACATAGTACACAAACTTAGCCAGTGATGGAACTTCATAGGTCCAAACACATCACTGTGGACAAGCTCTAATATCTGATTCACCCTCTTACCACCAGAGGGGAAACTTACCCGATTTTGCTTCCCATATACACAATTTTTACAGAAGTCAAAATCCAAAGAGCTATTACTCATACCTTCTACCATAGCTTTACCATGAAGTATTCGAAGGCCCTTCTCTCCAATATGTCCAAGCCTTTGATGCCACAACATGGTCTTCTCTCTAGAGACCACTAGATTTTCTGCTCCATTTCTGGGAACCATAGAATTATTGCACCCATCAACAACAGTGCTACCTTGCAACTTATACAGAGTTCCAATCCGAACGCCCCACATCAATACGAGTGCTCCCCAAACCATCTTCTAGGTATCTTTCTTGAAAACTGTCTTTACACCTGCATCATCCAACTTTCTTACAAAAATCAAATTTCTGGCCAATGCAGGAATATGAAGAACACCCGAAAGTGTTCTAACCCTTCCACCTTGCAACTTCAACTTTACTTTTCCACGACCAACGATTCCAACCTTCCTGTCATCCCCCAAGAAGACATCTCCACCATCGTATTTATCATACTCACAAAACCACTCTCTATGGGGAGTGAAGTGAAAGGATGCACCTGAGTCAATCAACCATGCCTCATTATCTACATGTGTACTTGAAGAAGCCAAGTACACATCCCCACCTTCATTTGAGGTGGTTTTCGCCTCTGCAGAAGGAGCATCATCAGATCACTTTCCTTTATCAGGAGCTTTAGATTTAGAGTCCCTTCTGAAGTGCACTTCCTTTCTGCATTTTCAGCACACCACCTTTACAGGTTTTCCTAGAGATTTAGATCTCCCTCTAGATTGAGATCTCCCACTTGATGACTTATTTTTGTTTCTATTCTGGGACCGTTCTCGTATATGCAAGGCATCACCATTCCGACTCTCCATATTTTTCCATCTCATCTCCTCTATCAACAAGACTAAGACTATTTCATCAAACTGCAAAGCAGTTGCATTGCTACCTATTGCAATAACCAGACTATCCCACGAATC
>APFE030257132.1:127955-148165 GCA_000404065.3 Pinus taeda
TACAGAAATTACCTGCATACGAATTCTAAATCACAAGAAAAAAATAAAAATGCGAGAGCATAACACATAAAACACATATACACAGAGATTTCCCACTGGATCTCAAAACCGAGACTACCAGCTTGATTTTTCATTATATTCCTTTCAATGTTACAATACATATTTATACATGCCGAAGCATCCAATACCATGGACTGAAAAAGCATTATGTCGAAAACCATGGACCGAAAACCATAGGTAGGTTCGCCCAACCTAATATAGGGTCCAAAAAAAAAATTTCCCGGGGCGCTGTCCCAAACCCCGTAAAGGGGGGCTACCCATCCCCTCAAACCCCCTAAACAGGGGGGGCTGCCGCCCCCTTTTGACCCCCTTGCTACGCAATCGGCGCAACAAAGGGGGGGCTTCGCCCCTCCTCTAACCCCCTAGTTCATTACGTAGGTTAGTCATGGAAAGAATATAACAAAACCCAACAAGATAGCTACCCATCTTAGTGGGTCTAGCAGCTCTCAATGGACATTAGTTTTCTCGAAAATAATAATGGCTTGCCTCCTAAATTCAAAAGTGTATTATTGCACCACTTATGGCTATTCTTACCTAAGGTACTACCATTTCATGAGTGGCTCCTCTTCATCACATATGGGATAAAGGTGTAACATCAAAAATATCTTGAAGAACTCCCATTTTGTAATCATGGGCTTCTTGCATAGCTTCATTGCACCCACATAGCTCTTTTACCACAATAAAGCATGTCTAATTATCTTCAACCAAGCAACAAATGTTTACTGCATTTTTTGGATTTGATAAAGGCCAAAATAAACTCCAATTTATTTCAACTAACTATTTAATACTTGAGTGTTAACTTGACCATCAACATGGGCATTTCAAGTTTCACTTAAACTCTCAAAGGAACATTAGAAGATGAGGAAGATGAGTTGTTTTTACCTAATAACCTAGGTTTATTACTTTCTGTACCTTGTATTCTTCTTTCTCGATCTTTATTGAGTTTTCATCCTTAGCGTTTTTCACTTACCATAATATAACCCATGCTTTATTCCTACAAACAAAACTATGTAATAAAAAACAAACCACCCAATAAACAATATGAATACCAAAATTATTCAAATTATAGCCATGAAATGAATAGAATCAAAAGATTGACCACAATCAAATGACCACAATTTATCACTGAGAATATTTAAATATAACAAAATGAAACAACAAAGAGCTACTTACAAAATCCATCCAAATCGTCTATAGGTATATGAGTTCCAAGATTATTAGCAAAACAATCGTAATAAAATATGTGATAATTTAGCCATCCTACTTAATTTCCACAAAAATTAGTATTCATATACTCTTCTGCATGAACAAAATGGTCACATAAGGACCAATTCATAAATATGAAAATTATGCAATGGGTATTATATTAGTCATTTTGAACCTTCCAAGCTATTGCCTAATCATAGAAAGTAGGCATACGAAAACTTGAGAGACACATCCCAACAAGTAGTTAAGAATAACCTTGCATGAAACATGATTTACTAAATTAGTGAATAATATAGAACTTTAGAATTTCCTTGTAATCCTGAATTAATCTATTCGATTGTGTTTACTAAGGGGATTTTGAGAAAGAAAAAAATACTATTTATCCAACATCACTTGTTGAATAATTTGACCATAATCTGCGAAAAAGGCTTTGTCACCATTTTCATCCAAAATTTTGTCCAAAGGTATATCATGCAATGTAACCAATTTTGTTTCCATCATGTCCAAGCCTGCTTGATTTACAGATGTAAAAAAATGGCAATGATTGAACATTCATAAGGAATAGGTTGCATTTCATAACTTCATAATTAGAAAAATATAAGGAAAATATCCTAAGTGTTATACTTCTTCAAACTTTTGTATGAAATAGATACCTTCATAGAAAAACATATGATTGATAGATTCCTATTACTTCAATTGCTATATGAAAATCAATTTTTTATGTTATTTGAATTTTTTTTCTAAGATTTGTATTTATATGAAATTTATTGTATTGCTCCAACTTCATTCTTAGTTTATAAAATTTGTCATAACCTCTCTTTTCAAATAATGTAGGAGCTTTCATTCCATGCCTTGTATCATGTTTAATTTTTATTTCCTCATGCTATAGTGAATATTTATGTCGACACTTTTTAGGTGCATCACATGGCTTCCTTCCAAAATTTCCTATATTGTAACAAAATGCATCACTTCAAATTTTCATTAATTGTGACAAAGGGAAATTTTGAAGCAAAACCTTGTGCTCCTTCCTCCTCATTGCATCCTTGAAATGTCTCTTTTCTCACAAAATATCATATGAATCAATTTTCTTTTTTATCTTAATGTTTTGCAAGGAAAAGATTTCACTTGTAACATATCATGTGGACTATTAGTTTACAGTTGCACAACATATCACATCACTCTAAATATTTTATTCCCTTTGATGAATCACATAGCACAAAACATTCTACATGCAAGACACATCACACCACTTCAATACAATCACATCCTTGACAATATGATGACGAATAGAAGAAGAGTATAATTTTGCAGTAACCAATCCCATACTGCATGGTCCATAATATAGTACTAAACAATTCATCGAAAGTCAACAGCTAAATATACGATTATGTGCAATATTATCAAGATGATTAAATTAGAAATTCGAGGTGTATTTAGTGGAATAGAAGCAGTCCTAGCAGTTACCATGAAAACCACTTGTAAAGGGACCAAGACCGAACACCATAAGGAAATATTAGGCATATTTGAAAGGTTTGATTTGAAGCTACAACCACTCTAAAAGGCTACAATCATCTTCAAAAATATACAATCCTTTGCAATATTATAAGGATGACTAAATTACAAATTTGAGGTGTCTTTAGTGGACTATAAGTAGTCCTAACAATCAACTTGAAAACTACTTGTAAAGGGACCAAAACCGAACTACACGAAGACATATTAGGCCTATTTGAAAGGTCTAGTTCTAAAACGCCACAATCATCTTCATAAATAAAGAGACCTAAATAAGCCATTTCCAAGGCTAGAAGAAACCTTTCACTCCAACAAATTGTGACACTTTGAATAAGGATCAAATCCACACCCTTTTGGAAGAGTTATAGAGATATTTACAAAGTAATTGTGTGGTAATTGAGAAGCCCTAGTTTAAGGGTCATTCCCAAATTTCATTCAAAGAGCAGTAAAGAATAATTTTAAAATGATTGTTCTAAAGACAAAACTCACTATAATTTCTTTGGATCTTAGATGAAAAAGGTCAAAAGAAATCGAAACATTTGTTAGTCACCTTATGGAGAGAATCTTGAAGGTTTTTCTCATATCAACAGAGGAAGAATCTACAACTTGGATTGTGAAGAATATCTGTAGCAACACATATAGGAGAAACCCACTTAGTAAAAGAGAAGAAAACAATCACTTGAAAGAGTAATATTGTTTGGCATTCAAAAGATCAATGGAAGTAAAATTTTGGATTTGGCATCAATAATAATATCATGGAAGCTATGGAAGTGGAAATACCTTGGACAATGAAATCAATGAGAGGGCTTTGTTGTAGCCTCACATGACCATGGTCGACTAAGGTATGTGCATTTGCTTTATGAATAGCTGGATGAAAGCTCTGGTTTTACATGTCTTAGGGTTTTATGTGATCATAGAGTTTGTATACTTCATATTTCGAATCTGGCTATCATAATACCTAGATGATGATTAAAGTAAGAAAACCCTTGTCAACAAGGAAACCCTAACCCTAATTTGTTTAAACCCTAGGTTTTGGTCTCTAGGGTTTGTAGGTAGTCTACGGTGTATGAAAAACCCTAGTGAAGGTGTAATTCGATGAAAATTTGGGATTAAACCATAAGACTAATGTTTCAAAGGGAAATATAAAGGAACTTAGGGTTTGTATATAAAAACGCTAGGAATTCTCCCTCTAAGAAACCATGGTATCTCTAGACTATCAAAATTATAATCATGCTCTTGTACTTGGATAATTTTCTCAGCTTGTTGGTGAAATTGTAGAAGGAAGAAAAATGAGAAGGATGACTAAGTGATTCGTGAGGATCCTGAAGGATTGATCCAGGTGGATCTTCAAAAAGTACCAATGGCATGGTAAAAGGCTCAAAACTCAAAATGACAGAATCTAGATAAACTTAGAATCAGATTGAAGTGCTCATCATTTGATTCCAACAGTGTAAACGACACTCAAATTTGAGTTCATGTGAAGAAGTTAGAGTAAGTAAAATTTGATGTTTGACTTGTCCAAATGGTAGGAGGAGCGACGTGGCATAAATTCTCGGAAAATGGGGAAGTGCCAAGTGGTAGGCTACCATTGGTCCTGCATTTATCTTATCGCATAAAAATACGTCACGGATTAAGGAGAATCGACTCCGACAGAATCCTGGCTATGATTGCAATATCACATATAGAAGGTCAGAGGAGGAAAGAGAACTTAAGAATTGGTCAGGTTGCAATGTGATATAACTGCGATAATATATCACACAATTACCATGCCTTTATACATGTTACCGATGCACTCCACTGATTGCGATTTGTGGGGAGGATCCAGATGTGATATTTTATAAACTACACTCTATTATCGCAGCGGGTTCGCTATCATTACAGAGCTTGGGTCTTCCACCGATTGCAATTGTGACGGGGTCCCTCGAATGTGATATGTTATATATCATGTTTAATATTCCTGATGGATCTGTTGTATCATAGAGTGCCTTTTGTTTGGGCCTGGGACTATCCACCGATGCTTGGAAATGTTGATAGTCTTGCCATCAGTTTAAACACACAGTTAAAAGATTTTTTCCATGTTTGTAAGGGTTTTTTCCACATACTATTCATGGGCCCTAGAACCTTTGCAGAATACACCCACTCTCTTAACATGGTCTATTGTTTGAACTGCCCGGGTATTGATTGATTGTCTCCATGATTATAAAAGGCCATTTCTTAGTCGAAAGAAGGTAGAGAGGATCAACAAAATAGTTCAAAAGTATTGTCCAGTAGACCTTGACCTTGCTAGTAGGCTAGGATCTCACCTTGAGTAGCAGGGAGGTTCTGAGAAGTTACAAAATGCCTAATTATCCAAATTGGGTGTTTGGATAGGCATTTTTGCATGATTTTTCGCTAGGAGTTCATTGGTTTTGTCTGTGTTTGAAGCTGGGCTCTCCATTATTTTTCCATCTTCCAGCTTCGAGGTATAAGGATTGTAAAGAATGTTTCTTGTATTTTTATCTCTTCTTATGCCACTTAATGAATGAAGGCCTCCCCACTATTGAGAAGGGCTCAGAGATGTAGTTCAAATTGGACGAACTCCGTAATAAAATCATTGTGTCATGGATTTTTGTGTTATTCTGATTATTTCCAACATTGTATACATGATTTTAAGTTCCATGGTTAATTAACTCTATTATATGTAATTTCAATGCATCTGTAAGTAAAATATCATGGATCAAGTTTGGTATCAGATAAGGTCTCTGTAGATGTGAATTGCATGAGTTTATGCTAACCTGGAACAATCTGCAAAAAAAAGAATGAACACTTAATTCCTTTGATCCTTAAGCAAGATGTGCAAAATGAAGAAGAAACATGGCCAATGAAGAAGCTCGTTCGGAAGAGGAACATAATTTCTGCAAGGTATTCTACAATATGGTAGGGAAAGTAGAAAATTTGTTCACAAAGTATCAGAAGATGCTTGGGGATGAGAAGAAGGATTCCGATGACCATGGGTTAGAAAATCATGAAGATGGTTGAGAAGAGCATCCTCCCTCTTCTTCTTCAAGTGATGGTTCTCATCACTCATTGAAATTCGAAGTAGACATCTAAGAAGCCATTCTTCAAGCTAGATGTAAAGTTTGACCTACCCATGTACAATGGAGTGTGTAGTGAAGAAAAACTTAGTAACTAGAGAAGTCAAATAGAGGTTTATTTCTGGATCCAGCAGATTGAAGAAGATGAGGCAAAAGTCTAGTTAGCATCTCTTTGGATGAGCAACACTTCTCTCATTTTGTGGGAGATCAAGTTGCAGAAGGGCAACACAAAGTCAGGTAACCTACTGTACTCTTTGTCTAGTTTTATTTATGCATTCAGAGACCAATTCTACCCTCTGGGTTATAAGGAAAGGGCACTTATGGACTGGAAATATTTAAGGCAAGGTAAGGGCTACAATGTTCAAAGGTTCACTGAAGAATTTCGAAAACAAGCACTAAATCTAGGCATCTCATTAGATGCACCTGAGACTATAACTAAGTATATAAGTGCACTACATAGTTACATTATACACTCATTATTACTTTTTGAGCCTACTACAATTGATGTGGCCAACATAAAGGTTATTCATCTTGAAAGCCAAGGAAAGAATGATCGAGATGATAAAGCCAAAAGGGAACCATTCAAACCTCGTTATCGCAAACTTTAGAAGAAAGGAAAAGGGAAGGATAAGAATACTATTGCAGCCAAGAAAGGGGACAGAGAAAAACCATCTTGCACTCATTGCAAGAAATATGGTCATGAGGAGGACCACTATTGGAAGCTACATCTATAGTTGAGACCAAAGAGATTCTGTGGAAAGGAGAATTAGAAGATAGTGGCAACAAAGCATGACCTTGGATCACATTCCAACAATCAGACACTGATCACTGTCGTGGGTGCAAGAGGTACTCTTTCTATTAATGATAGTTATAATTTGGTTGGAAGTACTAGTTATTTGAATGAGCCTGTAAGTAATGAGCGTAAGAGAATTAAGTTATTCTGCATTAGAGCTATCATAAAACGTACAAAGGTGAAAACTTTGTTTGATTCAGGTTCCCAAGAAAACTTAATCTTAGAGTCCTTAGTGAAAAAGTTAGGCCTTGAAACTAAGCCTCATCCGACTCCATATGCACTTGGTTGGGTAAGCGATAAAGCCAAATTGTAGTTCACCAAGTAGTGTAGGGCCATATTTGTTATTGCTTCTAAATTAGTTGATGAGGTAGAGTTAGATGTAGTGCCTTTGGACATCTGTGGAATCATCTTGAGAATCCCATATCTATATGACAGAAAGGTTGTTTTATTTTGACATGAAAACAAATACCACCTCACAAAGGATGGGATAGAGTATATAGTTAGAGATCATCATACAAAAGTTAATACTAGCCTTGTATGCGTAGAACAAATTAAATGACTGGTTAATTCCAGCAAAGGGCACATGCTCATGATATTGAGAGCGAAAGAGGCTAAGATGGCTGATAGCCTGACACTTTCAAAGGTTGTAATCTTGATCATAAGAAAGAATTATTTGAAATTGTTTCTGGTTATGATGGATTTTTTCAAGAACTAAGAAGATTTCCCCCTAAAAGGCAAGTCGAACATGATATCCATTTACAACAAGATGCTCCTTTACCGAATGTTGGTATGTACAAGATGGCTTCTATGGAGACGGAGGAGATCAAGAAACAGGTGCAGAACTGTTAAATCAGGGAGTCACCATACCGAGTTCTTCTCCTTGTGGCTCATTGATCATGTTGGTGTCCAAGAAATATGGCACATGGAGAATGTGAGTAGATTACAGGGTCTAAACAAGATCATGGTGAAGAATTGATACTCTCTCCCTCACATTGATGAATTGTTAGATCAATTGAGAAATGTTGTTTATTTTACAAAGCTAGATTTTCATAGTGGTTATCACCAAGTTAGAATTGCAGAGCAGGACATTTCAAAGACTGCATTCAAAACCAAAGAGTGGTTGTTTGAATTGATGGTGATGCCATTCAAATTGTGTAATGCTCCAACCACATTTATGAGGGTAATGAATGATTTATTTAGAGATTTTCTTAATCATTTTGTTGTTGTATATCTGGACTATATTCTTGTGTATAGTAGGACATGGGATGAACATGTGTGTCATCTAAAGAAATTGCTTGATGTTTAGAAAAATGAAAAGATTTATTTGAAAATGTCAAAGTGTGAGTTTTGGAAGACTTATTTGATTTATTTAGGCCACATTTTCGGCAATGGACAATTGAAGATAGATCCCTCTAAAGTTGAGGCGATTATTAATTGGCCTGAGCCCATGAATGTTATAGAGGTTCGAAGTTTTTCGGGCATGATACAGTATTGGAGAAGGTTCATTATGAACTTCTCTGTTATCGTAGCCCGCTTGCACGCCTTAACTAATGTGAAGCATGGCTTTCAGTGGGGAGGAAAGAAACATAAATCCTTGACACATTGAAGGAGAATATCAGCACAACACCAGTGTTAGCCTTACTAGACCTTCAGCAGCCTTTTGAAATTGAAATAGATGCCAAAAGATATGTCATGTGCACTGTTACATTGATGCAGCAAAGAAATCCTGTATGTTACAATTCAGACACTTTCTCTTCGGTTGTTATGAATTATCTCATGTATGATAGGGAGTTGTATGCCTTAGTCTACAGTGTGAAGAAGTGGAAACATATCTTTACTCATTGTCATAGTTTATGTCTCCTTGCATATTTCCCACAAGGTATATCCCTTATTTGTTAACCTATAGATGTATTTGTTCTATAACTCTTAGTCTTTCCCTCATCAGTGTTTCATATACACAATGATGTGTATCTTCCTATGAATACACAAGTGTGCACCTTACTTACTGCACGAAATCCTTTATATATCAATAATTGGATCATCGATTTCTTTCATTATAGTAATTCAAACCTCATGTCATAAGTTCATGTAACATCTATCATATGTTGGACCATATAAGCAGACCCTCCTTTGTAAGAATCATTGTCTCATATCCTTTGTACATTTTTATATACATATATTTGTCTTATCATGGATATTTATATATTTAAGATCTTCTAAGTATTTTTTTGTGTTTATGAACTTTGTTCATAACAAAAAGTCATAATACTTTGATTGGAGTCCACCATAGATCGCTTTCAAATGGAATCCTATGATTTTTCTTAGGAAACTTTGAAAAGCCCTAATCAGAAAGGAGACCATCATCCATACAGATCATCAGCCCTTGTGGTATGTTTAGTCACAAACCAAGCTTTAATAGGCCCATCACTTCAGATGGATGGGATTCCTCAAAAAATTTCATTTGGTGATAAGATACAAGAAGGGCACCAACAACAAAGTAGCAAATATGCTTTCTCACCCTCCTATTTCTTCAACTATAGTTTTGAAAAATGTTTCTTTATCATTAGAAAGTTATGATAAACAATATGCTAACGATAGCAATTGTAAATAAATCTATGTAAAATTGACTTTTGGATCGCAGGTGGAAAATTATCACTCGCAAGGAAATATATTGTACGACCTTGGCAAACTGTGCATACCAAGTGATGAAAGGGTTCATGTAATCAGATAGGCTCATACCTCTCTTGTGTCTGGTCATTTTGGAATTGAGAAAAATTTATGTCATTTGCAAAGGTTTTGTTTTTCACCTCATATGAAAAACATTGTGACTCGCTTTCTAAAGGGCTGTGTGTTGTGTTTTTTTCAAAGCCCTCTAATAGAAAACTTGGGCTCTACACACCACTCCCTATTCTAAGTCGACCATGGGAAAGTGTGTCCATGAACTTTGTAGGAAGTTTTCCTATGTATAGGAGAGGTCACGAATATTTGTATGTCATTGTGGATTGGTTTAGTAAAATGTGTGTTTTAATGCCTTGTAAAAAGCAGGTCACTGCTGAGCAGACTGCTTTTCTTTTCTTTCATCATGCTTGGGTCCATTTTGGGTTGACCACATTTGTTGTGTTAGATTGAGACTCTAGATTTCTTGGGGAGTTTTGGACGATCTTGTGGATAATGATGGACATTAAGCTGAAAAGAAGTATGGCATTTTATCCACATACCCGATGGATAGACAGTGGTTCGAGGCTAATGTGGGATGAACAACTTCCTTATGTGAAACATGCATACAATCAAGCAACACATTCATCTACACAAAGCTCACTATTTGAGAAATGTTTTGACTATCTACCTAGGGATCCCTTGGACATGGTATTTAGGAAAGAGGAGGATAGCAAAGGATGAGATGATAGGGACAAAGCATGAAATTTCATTTAGCGGATACAGGTGATTCATCAGGTAGTGCAGGAGCAGTTGGAGAAGAGTCAAGCTTGGTATAAATCTCGACACGATAAGAATTGAGTTGACCATCAATTTAAAGTTGGTGACAAGGTATGGCTCCATATCAGTAAGGATAGAATGAAGGGAGGAGGGAAGAAGTTTAGACCCATCTGATATGGTCCCTTCACCATATTGGAAAAGATTTGAGACAATGCTTTCTGTCTTGACTTGCCTTCTTATATGCAGATGTACTCAATGGTAAATGTAGAAAACCTTATGCTTTATGAACCTCTATTTATTATGGATACCGAGGAGGTTGCATAGATTATTTCTACATTATTTACGTTCTTTTAAGTTCCATGGTTAATTAAATCTATTATATGTAACTCTGATGCATTTGTAACTAAAATATTGTGGATCACTAAGCAAAGAAGATCTTGTGTTTTAATGAGAATGATGGAAGGAAGGAACTATAAATACCTTGACATAATTGTTCCTATCAAAGTTCATTGAAGTAAAAATTGTAACTTAGTAATCAAGTTCGATCCTTGGGCACTCTGGGGCATAAAGGTAGACTCATATGAAGATGGATCATGAGGATTTTGATGTTTTGAGAAGGTCATCATGGCGAGGTAAGTTTGATGTTGATATCTATTATTGGTTATCTAGTTAAGATGTTGTTTTCTTACCTAGAATGATGTTGCAGGGGTTCATGACGACAATTGAGATAAGTTCAACTATGTGGATATTGAGTGAAAACTCAACATCTGGTACCTGGCATGTATATTTTTTTTTACAAATGGTCTGCATAAAGCAATGAGTTAGGGTTTTTGCTACATTTTTTGAACCTAAGCTTCGTAGATTTCATCTAGTTAAAATATTTTGGCATATAGGGATTGAAAACCCTAGATGGAACTTAAATAGGAAAAACCTTTGTGAGAAACGTAATATATTTGCTCCTCATAGAAACCTAACAGTGTGAGAAGATAACCTGAAGGTCAAAGAAGATCAATTTTTTTAGAATGTGATTATCAACTAGAAACTTCAGACGGCTCAATATAATGCCTTCATTAAAATTCAAAAGTTGAAAATGATGTGCAAAATTATTAACCTGGAACCTGTCACAAGATTGAAGAATATGGCTCCACGAAAAGGAAGCATGCTCTATATGATGAGATTCAGGGAAAAGAGGGAGCCAAATGTCTATGAAGAACTAGAAGCTGATACTCTTACGAAGAGAAGCTAAAAATCTTGTTGATATGACTTCCCAATTAGAAAGGAAGTTAGGAACAACCTCTATATTTGAGGGGGAGTAAAGGAGTTTCCTTGAATAAGATAAAGGATCTATTCTCAAGTTATAAAGGAGAATATGGATATCCTCTCCAGTTGAGAGGGAGTGATGTTGGACATCACACATCAATTCGATGAATCATATTTCAAGCACTTGAAGAGGACTGACAACCGTAAGTGTAAGTGAAATCCTTGGAGAGGGAATGGTAGAGGATTGGATAAATATTTGTGGTTTCCTTGAGGATAGAACATGCAATAAAGTGTTGGAATTATGACTTAGATTTGACACAGGTGTTGTCCTTGATGGCAACTCACTCAGATAACAGATCATAGTTCAACCGGTTAACAAATCAGAGTTACATATCAGACTTCACATAATCAGGAAAGAGAAGTATATGTAGGTTCACCTTGACAATGTGGCATATACACGCAAGTTAACAGACCACAAGGTGCGTATAACATACACACGTAGTTTCACAGAAGGAAAGGCTTGTACATGTTGGAAATATAAGTTTTGTTCCGTGGTATTTGGTCCATGACATTTTGATCCATGGTATTGGTCCAAAGTATCTGGTCCGAAGTATTGATCCTAGGTATTTGGCCCAAGGTATTGGTCCTAAGTGGTTTTGGACCATGGTATTAAGAAGGCCTAACACTATATAAGGAGAAGAAGATCATTAGGCCAGGTACTCAAGTATTGAATATATGATGATGAGCAAGATCTAGTGCATAGGTTATTGGGTTATGGTGCATAGCTGGATTTGAACCAAGGATGAACCTTAGCGCTTGATAAAGGATAAGATCTAATGATGGATCAAGACCTTAAGGCTTGAAGTGAAGTATCTTTATATGGTTTGATCATTTATCTAAATAATTGGCGCATGTTGTAGTATGTAAATATGATGATCTACATATAATTGTAGTATGGAATTGTTGTAGTATGGAATTGTTGTAGTATTCAAATCATCATTTATAGATCTATACGCAGGTTCACTTTAGAAAAGGCACATATAAATTTTGGTTATGCATATCAAAACAACATATACATCTTAAGTTTGATTTGCAAATCTGTATGCAAGTTCGCCTTGAGAAAGGTACGTATACACGCAGGTTCAACACAGGGAAGTAGCGTATACCTTGTTAAATATGTTTTAGCTACTTCTGGTTGTTGGTGCAATGTTCTGGGTTCTTGTTACTATATTTTGGTTACAACATTCTGAAAGATCAGATTGAAGGGTTGTCAAAGTGGTTTATTAGTTCAGTTGTGAAAAGGAGATTGGTTGATGCAGATATATTTTATGATTGAATGATGTTATTGATGGATCCAGTCTAAATATTATGAAACGTGGTCCCTGGAAGAAAAGAGGAGGTTGTAGCCTTCTATAGGTCGGCACCTATGTACTAGTAAACATATCAACTAGTACAAGAGCTAGGGGGTTGTAACTCCCTTCTAGGAGAAGCTGGAGAATGAGAGAAGGTTGTATCCTTTTGCAGGTAGAAGTCTGCGTACTAGTATAAGTCTGCACCAGTAAAAAAATTGTAAAAAGAAGTTTCTTATTATTAAAATGAAGATAAAGATGATTGCAGCAGGTGGTTTTCACTCACATTGGGTTTCCACCTTATATCTTGTGTTCATGTGTGTGATTATCTGTTATGTTTTACTGCACCTGGTTACTATTTATATGGTTCTTGTGCACTGATTAAAGATCAACATATGATGAATTAAATGAATCTTAAGTTTGTAGTATATACACTAGTTGCCTTAACCACAATTGCGTATACACACTAGTTCCATTAACTGAAGTAGCGTATACAAATCTGATTATGGAAATGAAAAATTATTGACTTGCTAATACTGATTCACCTCCCCCACTCAATATTATTTCCAACAATTGTTATCAGAGCAGGTCCTTCAGAAGAATCTTGATCGCTTGAAGGAAGATCCATCATCATGAGTAATCAAGATAGAGAGGGATCCATCAAACCTCGAATCTTTGATGGAAGCAACTTCGTTTAGTGGAAGGTAAGAACCACAACCTATCTTCAATCTCTTGGAGCAGATGTATAGGAAATTGTGGAAGGAGGATATACATTTCCATCAGCAATTCCTATAGATGCAGCAGGTAAAAGGTAATATGAAACCAATGCTAAGGTTGTTAATATACTATTGGGAATTCTATCACAATTAGAATTTGTTAAAGTTATGTAGCTCAAATCTGCCAAATAAATATGGGACAAAATCATTCTAAGCTATGAAAGAGACACTCAGGTAAAATGTGCAAAACTGCAAACTCTCAAAATTCAATATGAAGCTCTCAAAATGCACAATGATGAAGGTATATCTAGTTACTTCTTATGTATAGATGAGATTGTTAATTGCATGAATAATTTGTGTGAAGAGATAAAAGAAGTTACTTTAGTTGAAAAGGTTTTAAGATCCTTGTTTGCTAAGTTTGAATAAAAGGTATTTGCCATAGTGGAAAAGCAGGATCTTCAAAATATTACTATGACATAGCTGCACGGGATCTTTACTGCTTTTGAGATGAGAAAAGGAGGCCCATCAGATATCAAAGAAGTCACATTTAAATAGCAATGGCTATAGACTTCTGATGGCTTATGAAGATGATGATTTTTTAGATGCTTTAGATGAAGATGACCTCTATGAAGAAATATCTAAACTCAAAATCTGTTTAGAATAAAAAGGTATGATTATAAATACCTTGACATTCCAACTTGCTGAAAAAAGAAAAACACAATGACAAGCTATAATGTGAAATTGTGGGTCTAAGAAAGGATCTTGAGAAAACAAAAGCTATCAATCTTAGATTTGCTGAAGGGTCAGATACCTTAAATGAAATTATCAAAGTGCAGCTCTCTCCTCTGATAATGACAGGTCTCAGATACTCTAAAGAAACATCTCAATCATAGAAGCCATCAACCTCCACTAAAAGCTATCATGATGCAACAAAGAGAAGTGAACAGTTCCACAATTGCTAGCAAAGGCATAAAGTAGATCACCAGGTGAATCAAGCACAATTTAGTTCAATAATGAATAGATGCCACAATCAACCTCAAGTAAACCACACTCAATTTGCTTCAAGGAATACCTATCAACAGGTCAGTAGAAGGAACTTCAACTACAATCATGAGGTTAGTAGATTCAATAATAGCATAACTTCATGTCATAATTTTGGACACAACGTTGTTCAATGTGTTGCTTACAAAACTATCATGACTAGAGAAGCACGAAATCAAAGAAATGTGACAGGGATCAAGAAAAGTTCCTATAATAGCTTTTCTCTTCTTGAAAGTGAAATGGAATGCTCAATCTCTAACAACTTTGGCCATGAAGAATATGAATGTAGGAGTAAATCTTGGCAAATAGCTCAAAAGGAGAAAACTCCATTAAATCCCAAAATATGGAGAAAGAAAGAATCACAAACAAAACGATTTGGTATATCTTTTTATGCAGAAGGACAAGAAAACCAGTGGTACATTGATAGTGGATGCTCAAAACACATGACAAGTGACAAATAAAAAATACACTCACATAATGCCTTACAAAAGGAAAAGAGTGTCTCATTTGGAAACGACACTCCCGCTTTCATAAAAGGTAAAGGCCCTGTTTTCTTAAAAGAAAAAGTTAAAGCTGGGAATGTTATTTGTGTTTACGGCTTAAAGCACAATTTGTTGAGTGTGAGTTAAATCTTTGATCAAGGAAATGAAGTAGTGTTTCAATCAAATGGATGTGTTGTTCGTGAGCTTGACATAGGAGAAACCATTATTAAATGGACAAGAACTCCAAACAACCTATACATACTCAAGGGAGGATAAAAACAATGTTATCTAAGCAAAAATGATGAACACTAGCTATGGCATAGAAGATTGGGGCATCTAAGTTTTTTTGAAATAAGAAAAGCATGCAAATTCTAAGTGGTTCGTGATCTTCCTGATATCAACATTCCAGAAAATACAATATGCAAATCATGTCAATTTGGCAAGAAAACTAAATCACACTTCCCTGAAAAGGAAGGATCAGCTAGTAAGCCTCTTGAACTTGTTCATACTGATTTAGGTGGACCGTCAAGGAAAAATTCACTTTTGGAGAAGAATATTTTATACTGTTCATCGATGATTTTTCCAGAATGTGTTGGATAGGACTTCTGAAGCATAAAGATGGAGCATTCGAAAAGTTCAAAGCCTTCAAAGATTTGGTTGAAAATGAGTCATATCACAAAATCAAATGCCTCAGATCTGATCAAGGAGGGGAATTCACTTCGGATGAATTCTTTGACTTTTGTGAAGAACATGGAATAAAAAGGAAATTATCCACCACAAGGACTTCTCAACAAAATGGAGTGGTAGAAAGTATGAACAAAACCATTCAACAAATGGCTCATGCTATGCTAGATGAGTCTGTAACTCTTGCAACCTTTTGGGGTGAAGCTGCATTCACTGTCGTCATTATTCTCAACCAAGAAAATGTTTGGGTAAATAGCACAAATTCCACATGAACTCTGGTATGGTAAGACTCCTACTATAAAATACTTCAAAGTTTTTGGAAGCAAATGTTAAATCAAAAGGCTGATGAAAAACTTGGTAAGTTTGAACCTAGAGAAAATGAAGGTATTCTCCTTGGTTACTCTTCCTGAGGTAAAGGATATAAATGTTATAATAAAAGACTTGGGAAAATTATTGAAAGTATTGATGTTGTGGTTGATGAAGCATGCAAAAATCCAAAACAAATAAAAACATAATATTATGAGAAGATGAGGATTATCCTTCCACATCAAATCCCACTAATTCTGAAGAAGAAACTAATGAAGCAATAGAAGAAGAGATAATGGTAGAAGAAAAAACTCCGTACATGTATGTTCAGAAAAATCATCCAGAGACACAAATTTTGGGACAGAAAGAGGTAGGTGTACAAACAACAAGAACTATTACAGAAGCTTCAAGCTATCTAGCATTGCTATCCTCCACCAAACCTTAGAATGTAAATGAAGAATGCAAAGATGAATGTTGGGTAAAGGCCATGAATGAAGAACTTGAGAAAATTAAAAAGAATAATACTTGGGAATTAGTTCCTAGACCTCATGATAGGAATATCATAGGAATTAAATGGATATTCAAAAACAAGTTGAATGAAAATGGAGAAGTTATTAGAAACAAGGCCAGACTTGTTTGTAAAGAATATGCTCAACAAGAAGGTATAGATTTTGAAGAAACGTTTGCACCTGTTGCTAGACTTGAAGCCATAAGAATGTTCCTTTCTCTTTCTAGTTTTCAGGAATTCAAAGTATATCAAATGGATGTAAAATCTACTTTTCTTAATGGAGACTTAGAAGAAGAAGTCTATATTGAGCAACCAGATGGATTCATTCTTGGAAATGATGCAAAACTTGTATGCAGACGTAGAAAGGCTCTCTATGGTCTAAAACAATCTCCAAGGGCCTATTATTACCATCCTGACAAATATCTCCATCAACAAGGTTTTTCAAAGGGATCAACTAATAACAATCTATATATGAAGATTGATAATAATAAATTGCTAATACTTGTTGTGTATGTTGATGATATAATTTTTGGAAGTAATGAAAAAGCTATGACTCGGAATTTTGGTTCAGTAATGTAGCAAGAATTTGAAATGTCCCTGCTTGGTGGGCTTACATATTTTCTTACTCTACAAGTTCAACAACATAAAGATGGTATTTTTCTGTCACAAACCAAATATATCAAATAGATATTGAAAAAATATGGCATGGAAGATTCTAAAATGATATCTACCCCAATGGTAACAGGATGCAGTCTTAGCTCAAATGACGAATCAACAACAGTACATCAAACAACTTCTAGATCCATGATTGGCAGTCTGCTTTATCTAACAGGTACCCAACCAAACATCATGCATGCAGTAGGAATAGTTGGAAGATTCCAAGCAAATCCAAAGGAATCACACCTTCAGACAGTCAAAAGGGTTTTCAAATATCTTCAAGGGACACAGAATTTTGGTTTATGGTATCTTAGAGATACAGATCTTACACTTCATGCATATACAGATACAGATTGGGCTGGAAGCATTGATGATAGAAAAAGCACTAGTCATGGTGCATTCTATATGGGTTCTAGGTTAGTGTCTTGGTTCAGCAAGAAACAAAGTTCAATTGCATTATCTATAGCTGGAGAAGAATATGTGGCTGCTGCATGCTGCTGCACACGACTCCTTTGAATGATGAAAACATTGCAAGACATTCAGATCACATGTAATCCACCCATCTCCATTCTATGTGATAATGCAAGTGCCATCATTATTTCGAAGAATCCAGTCATGCATTCCAAGACCAAGCACATACCCATAAAATATCACTTTTACGTGAACAAGTGCTTGAACCAAAGGTCAAATTGGAATATGTTCCCTCCAAAGAATGGGTTGCTAATATATTCACCAAACCACTACCCAGAGAGACTTTTGAATATCTTAGACAGAAGCTGGGAGTAGTTGATGCATCATCCTGCTGTTAAAACCTATCTGCTTTAGAGAAAGGTGGTTATACACTAGTTTCATGAAGCATAGTCGCGTACATATGCTGGTTGCTGTGGATACAGTCGCGTATATGTTGGTTTGAGGAAAAAAAGTGTCTAGACTCAGGAAGAAAGGAGTCTGATATGGTTCAGGGGGAGCATATGCTTTTAATAATGCATTGTTGGCATTATCTTAGAAGATGTTTTTGTTTCAGGTGGAATAGGTTCAAGGGGAGAACAAGGTTGTTGGACTAGAGGCTGATTGACAAATGCTGCTAATGATAGGTGTTGATGACTATCATGGTATTGCTCTCTGTTATATATGTCATGTATATATTTTTAGGAAAATATCATGAAACGACCTACTTTTTTACACCACTATACATGGGATGGATGTTGTAATGTTTTTGTTTTGACATATATAAAAAATTGGAATATCCCCACTTGGTTGGGAGATGGATGTATGTATAAGTCATTAATGATAGGAAGGTCATTTGTGATGTATGTACAGAGTCATGTTCTTCTTTTAGAACATATTTTTGTAGACCTTTCTTATATTCAGGGGGAGCATGGACTCGTTCATGAAGCTCAATCAACACACTTCATCATATCAGAGAATTCAGCATGTAATAAGGGGGAACATGACCCTTTGCCCTTGATGAAAAAGGGGGAGAGTGACTTGGGATTGCCATCAAGTTGAAAGGGGGAGATTGTTGGCATTATGACTCAGATTTGACACAGGTGTTGTCCTTAATGGCAACACACTCAGATGACAGATCACAATTCAGCAGGTTAACAACTCAGGGTTATAGATCAGACTTCACATAATGAGGAAAGATAAGTATACATAGGTTCACCTTGACAAAGTAGCGTATACATGCGGGTTAACAGACCAAAAGGCCTGTATAACATACACATGAATTTTCACAGAAGGAAAGGCGTCTACATGTTGGAAATCTAAGTTTTGGTCAATGGTATTTGGTCCATGGTATTTGGATCCATGGTATTGGTCCAAAGCATCTGGTCTAAAGTATTGATCCCAAGAATTTGGCCCAAGGTATTGGTCCTAATTGGTTTTGGACCATGGTATTGAGAAAGGCCTAACACTATATAAGGAGAAGAAGATCATTAGGCCAAGGTACTCAAGTATTTAATATCTGATGATGAGCAAGATCTAGTGCACAAGTTATTGGGTTATGGTGCATAGCTAGATCTGAACCAAGGATGAACCTTACAGCTTAATGAAGGATAAGATTTAATGATTGGTCAAGACCTTAAGGCTTCAAGTGAAGTATCTTTATATGGTTTGATCATTTATCTGAATAATTGGCGCATCTTGTAGTCTGTAAATATGATGATCTAGGTATAATTGAACTCTCAAATTGTTGTAATATTTAAATCATCATTTAGATATTTGCATGCATGTTCACTTTAGAAAATGCATGTATACACGTTGGTTATGCATATCAAAACAACGTATACATCTTAAGTTTAATTTGTAGATATGTATGTAGGTTCGACTTGAGAAAGGTGCATATGCATGCAGGTTCGACAAAGGGAAGTAGCATATACCTTGTTAAATATGTTTTAGTTGCTTCTGGTTAATGTTGCAGTGTTCTAGTTTCTAGCTTGGGTTCTGGTTACTGTATTTTGGTTACAACATTCCACAAGATCAGATTGAAGGGTTGTCAAGGTGGTTGATTGGTTCAGTTGTGAAAAGGAGATTGGTTGGCGTAGATATATTTGATGATTGGATGATGTTATTGATGGATCCAGTCTAAAAATTTATGAAATGCAGTCCCTGGAAGAAAAGAGAAGGTTGTAGTCTTCTGTAGGCCAGCACCTACGTACTAGTAAATATATCAGCTAGTACAAGAGCTAGGGGGTTGTAGCTCCCTTCCAGGGGAAGCTGGAGAATGAGAGAAGGTTGTATCCTTCTAAAAGTAGAAGCTTGCGTAATGGTATAAGTCTACACCAGTATAAAAATTGTAAAAAGAAGTTCCTTATTATTAAAAAGAAGATAGAGATGATTGTAGCAGGTGGTTTTCACCCACATTGGGTTTCCACCTTATATCTTGTGTTCATGTGTGTGGTTGTCTGTTCTGTTTTACTGCACCTGGTTACTGTTTATATGGTTTTGATGCACTGATTAAAGGTCAACATATGATGAATTAACTGAATCTTAAGTTTGCAGTATATATGCTAGTTGCCTTAACCATGGTTGCGTATACACGCTAGTTCCATTAACTAAAGTAGCATATACAAATCTAATTATGGAAATGAAAAATTATTGACTTGCTAATATTGATTCACCACCCCCC
>APFE030257132.1:148556-159361 GCA_000404065.3 Pinus taeda
CACAAGTATTATTTCAAACAAAAAGGAAAGGGAGTGACACTCTTTGAGGATATAATTGGTATCTAAGGTAAGAGTGGGCAAACAGGACCAACATTCTATGAGGATTTAGGGCCAAGAATCGAAGGTAAGAATATTCCTAAATGTACATACTTTGTGGACATCCAGATGGGATATCTTCCTTATAGAGTTATTTTGGTATCACATGTAAAGCCTCCTTGCATAATGGTATTGAATGAAGTAGATATTGTCTAGTTAGGCTCCAAATACAATGTTGGTTGATCATAATGCTGGTTCTTACAGTTGGCTTATCAACCCAACTCTTCTTATTAGAAGTTTTCAAAGGGAGTATTTTCCTTGTACTAGATGGGAAATTATGAATACCTCACTTGTTAAGAGGGAGTGTTGAAGAATGTTACTAGTTTAAGTCTTCATAATTGACATTTTGACTCATGTAATGATGTAGATATTATTTTGAGGAAGAAAATGATGTAAAGAATTAAAAATAAACTTGTGTTTGGAGCATGGGTTTCATGCTCATGTCATTTTTTCATTAGGTCAAGCATCCATTAAATCCTCCTAGGGTTTTTCATGAGTCAAGTGTCATTGTCACTTTGTGAAAGGACCTTATGGGTATTTATATCAAGAAAAATATAATTTATTTTGTATTTGGTAGTGTCTATAGGTCTCCCAAGAACAATTCAACCAAACAAGTAAAGCCAGCTTAGAATGGGTTTAAATAGCCACTTGGAAGGCTATATAATGGAGGAACTTTGACCTCCTTAGAAAGACATAAAGCATCAAGTTTGGGTTCAATATGTAACTAAGAATAAGCGCAAAAATTCCTAAAAAATAAGAAGAAGGCCAACAAAGGAACAACAAAGCTTTAGAAGAAATTGAAGGTTTGAAATTTGTCCCTTGTTGACTAGACATCTGAGTGCCATAGGGTTTCTACGGTCCAAAATTGTAGAGAAGGTTAGATAATGGTTGGTTAAGGATGGAAGTTTCGAAGATTTTGCTCCACCATCCTTGGAAGAGCCTTGTCTTGTTTTGTAGAAGAAAGGGTGGATGGATGGCTTAGTTTTTGGTTGAAGCCCTAGTCTAGGGTCTATCCTTATAAGTATCCTTTGAAGCAAATTCTATAAGAAGATACGTTATTTTGGGTTTTCCCCTTGGAGGGGGTTTTCCTTGGATTGGAGCCTATATCTTGTGTTCATGTGATCTTCATTGTTTTCCTTTCCACATTGGTTTGAAGAAAAGAACATTAGCATAAATAAAAGAAGAATAATATATTGTCACACACGTCAAAGCAAGGAAAGGTGAATTAATATGCTTCTGTAATGAATTTTCCAAAAAATCCAGGGTCTCCTTTATGTTTATCCACTAATCCCTTGAAGGGGATATATTTATTTTTGTGATATTTGTTTATTCACACTTTTTTCATATTTAAATATCAGCTATTTAATTGTGTATATGAGATATGGGAATAAGTTCAAGTAAGTGTAATGACAAAGTGAATAAATGGACATATTTTCTATTTTTGGTAATAAAAAAATGGCTAATAACAATAATGAAAAATTTAGTGCTAAATGTAATGTTACAATTTTGAGATATTTGTTTCTGATAGTTGTTCCACTTTAACATCCGAATTGATACTAGTTTTCCTGCACATATTCATGAGACCAGTGATGCAAACCTAGATTAAATTTAACCAATTATTAAATTCAATTGTATGGATAAATAATAATTAAAAATAATTCAGTACATGAATACCTGAACGAGCTACTCTCAATTTCGAGAATAAATTATTGGAGTAGTTTCATCTTGGAGCAAACCTCCCTCTACTTGACAAGGTAACAACAAAGTCAACATTGACTTTGTTGTTGCTCTATTGGATCAACGGAATTTTTCTACAATATTGTCCAAGCCCTAATTTATTCTCTACTAAATAGGTCCAACCACATGAGGGTGGAATCTCTTATGGCCCCTCCACCCTCACATCGCTCTCAATTCCCCAATACACAATTTATCTACTAGGAAATAGTTGAAAGTAAGACATTAAGATACACAAAGAAACAAATACAAAACTTTAATTCATTCATTCATTTATAGATCCACAAAATATTTCACCTCAATAATTTTTTTCACAAAAAAAATGTTTACATAATATGAAACAAGGTCATGCACATAATTCTTTTTATATCAATTATTCATTAACATATAACATTCATTCGTTAATCATAGACACAAAATAATTCACCTCAATAAATTTTATCATCAAAAATATGTTTTCATAACATTTTAAGCGATGATTATAGTGATATAACTAGTATAATAATATTTTTTTCTTTTTCTTTATTTTTGACAGCCTTGTCGTGTACCCATGATCTCTTCGAGGTTGTCGCAAGAAGGGTGGATCATTAGTTGTAACAAGAAATAAATGTTAAATTGATATTTTTTGTTATTATGATTAGAAGTATTTCATTAATATAAAGAGCATTAGAGTTTTCTTTACCTCGTGCACTATTCAACATTGTTGGAATGATTGCCTTGTGCTCCTATTCTGGTATAGGATCCTCATGTATGACACTCTCTACCATTGAAAGTTGGCTCATGGTTTTCGTATGTTGTGGTGTGATCTCTACAAAAATATCATATATAAGAAAGAAAATATTTATTCTATTAGATAATGTAAAAATTTAAAAACAAACATTCACAATTTAATTTATGACATAAAAAATTCACTTTGAATTGTGATTATTACCTAATATCTCTGAATATGTTGATCTTACCTTTAATCTCAGGACTTTTATTTGTATTGTGAATCAAATGTACAAGTTATTTTTTTGTTCTAAGCATAAGCTAATTGATTGTTATTATAGGGTCACGTGAAATGAACAACTCATCATCATCAAAACAATCAGGATCACTATAGTCATGCCCTCCAAACTACATATTTCAAGAAAACAAAATATTTTACGATTATCTAAACAAGTAATCAATCTCACATTCAATTATTTCAATTATTTAAACAAATAATCTCTTTTCTTCTTTTCAAACCTTACCAATATTTCTCAAATATATCTTCAACAAGAAAGCTTTTTATTTTCTTGTCATAAACATTCCTTGAAGTAGTGAAATAAAGAAAACATTTTATTTTCCTTTCATAAACATTCTTGGAATTAGTGAAATAAATAGATTTCAATAACCTCTATTGCATATACTATACATAGCAAGGCAAGAAGTAAGGAAGAGATAGAGATGAAACACTATTGATTACTATAAAATAAATTCCACCAAAAAAATTACCATTAAACCTCACACTATAGAATTTTGATCCTCCTAAAGGAGGTTCCACTGCCATGAAAAGTTCCTACCTAGATTTATGATGAAGTGAAGTGAAGTTGAAACAGGTGAATTCTAGTCTTATTATGGTTGTGTTGATAGTGCTGGACCTGCCAACATTCTAGAGGGTCTCCCTGATATGCGGTCCCACCTAGATCTCATGTTGTTTGGGATAGAAGTCCCATCCACAATATGGTCCGACTACCATTTAATTATAGATTTTCCTTGGCTTTAATTGTGAGCATAATAGAGAGAATCACATATGTTCTTGCAAAAAGAAATCTAGTGCATTAAGGTATTTCTAACACAAAGAGAAGAGAAAGTGAGTCTCTAAGAGAGAGATAATAGTACCATCCTAATAAAGACACACACAAAAAATAATGTCTCGTCTAACATCGAGAATAATAGTGCACAAAGATGTGATGATTGTTCCAAGCATCACAACTCATTCTCAATTGAATAAGCACTAAAATAACTGAAATAGTTCAACTATCTTAGTAGTAGTAAAAGAAAACATGAATCACAAACATTCACAGAATAGTCTTACAAAAATTCATAATCCATGTACAAAATAGTGTCGGCCATCAGGCTTCAATTATTAAGTAAAAGTCCCAATATGCATGAATACAACGAACATCTATTGTTCCAGTAGTGGATCGTTGGAACCACTACTTTCTCCCCAAAGTACTAGCTTATCTCTCTTATGCCTTATGGGAGAAGTCAAGGTTCAAAGTAATTTACCTGATAAATGAGGATCTATTTATAACTTGAGCAGTGACCTTTCATATGCTCATGATTCTTTACTTTCTAACTTCTAGTGACCTTTGGACGTCTACAACCTTCGAAATTCTAAATGACTTTTTCAATTATATATGACTTTTGGTATTACATATCATTGGACTTCAATGAATCTTGAGTTCACACATGTCTCTTGGACTTCTGCTTGTTTTTCTTTTACAATGATTACAATAATACATCTTTGTCTTCCATACCATCATGTGATGAAACTAGACAAGTCACTATCTTGGATAACTGGGACATGGGAGTGACTAGTGACATGGATCTACTTCAGTGGTGACATGGCTTCCGTTGTGTCTATTTATCATCATCATATACTCATGGTGCTTCCCCCCTCCAATAGGTATTTAGACTTTGGAGTCTTCATAGTGATTTTATCATCAAGTTTTAGGTGTCTTCATATTTATTCTTGTGCTTCTTTCATTTATCCTCTTTGTCTGATCTTCCTTGTGTGTGCTTGCCATAAGTTCCCTGAAATACTTGTTTCTACAACCACTCATGATGAGAAACTATTAGTCTAAAAATCTCCTACTCTACCATGTTTTTTGCATATTTTATTATTTACGTCCTTTCAGTGTGCTTAAAATGGTAAACAAAGCCTCACGATGCAAGGGTGCACTAAGAAAGGTTAAAGGATGGAGGAGGAGGAGCTTTGGGGCTTAATCTTGCACTCATTCACCCTAAGGAGGAAAGAAATAAAGGCAGGGCACATTTCACAAGTACGAAGTACGAAGGGGAAGGCTTCAGGCTTCCCAAGTGCTTTATTTACCCAAGGGGGATAGGGAGAGGGTGCAAGGCACACTCCTAAAGGATAAAGGATGAGGCTTCATGCATTTAGGATGCACTCATGTGCTTAAGAGGCCACGGGAAGGGATCATGGTACACTCATGAAGGATGAAGGTTATGGATTCATGCCTTCACGATGCAAAAGTGCACTCAAATCAATTCTAGAGGATGCATGGCGCATCAAGGAAGGTTGAAGGGCTAGGCTTCGGGTCTTCATGATGCACTAGTATGCTCAAGGAGGGCCTAATTTTTTGAGATAAAGGAGTGTTCTCAAGGAATACTTAGTCAAATTTAAGGGCTAGGCTTCAGGTCTTCATGATGCACTAGTATGCTCAAGGAGGGCCTAATTTTTTGAGATAAAGGAGTGTTCTCATGGAATACTTAGTCAAATTTATAGGCCTCAATTCATAACAGTGATGGCGCTACATGCTTTCGAAGTGCACTCATATCTGTGAGAGGGCATAGGGTGTACTTCTAAACAATGAAGGATCAGCCATCAAGGCTTGAAAGTGAACTCATGCACTGTTGACCTTAATGGAATCACTTGCAATAAAAGTTTGTCTAATTCTAGATGATTTATTGAGGCGTGGCCATGATGAGTTCTGGACATAAAACTATGTGTGACACATACTCACTCATCAAGAAAAATTATACAAGCTTGATCAACAAAGAATATACATCAAAACACCACTTTATGCACATTC
This sequence comes from Pinus taeda, assembly GCA_000404065.3. Taxonomy (NCBI): domain Eukaryota; kingdom Viridiplantae; phylum Streptophyta; class Pinopsida; order Pinales; family Pinaceae; genus Pinus; species Pinus taeda. The sequence goes on from APFE030257132.1 coordinate 154,187, forward strand.
CTCATCTAAGGAGTACCCATGTTTCATACTTTTGATGGACCCTGCTATACGAAAAATGAGAAATACATGGAAAAACATGATTGCAATCATGTTTTTCATGTATTTCTCATTGTTGGTGTATAAGGGTCCATCAAAATTATGCAACATGGGTACTCCTTGGATGAAGAATCAAATTATGCATCCAAAAAGTATTCACGCTTGAAATTTGAGTAAACCCATAGGGAGATAAGTTGAAAAAGTAGGTTTATTATTTTATTATTTTTTAATATTTTTACTTTTTTACCCCAAAAATGATGAATCATCCCCCATGGTTGAGATCACCATATTGAATCCTATTGGTTCTTATAAAGTTTATTTTGGTTGTACATTTTTCTTAGGAGACCCATTTTAGACCTCAAAAGTTCTCTAATGGAAGTGTGTGTGACTACGACCCAAAAGTGTTATTTTACAAGAAGAAAGGTGTTTTGATCATGAAATGCATATGGGGATATTTGAATCAATGCAATAACAATTAATAACACTCAAAACATTCAAAACACATTAAACGACACAAAACAACACTTGATGACCAAGGTGACACTTGACATGACAATGAGGTGGGCTCCAAAATTAGAATGTAGCGAAATGTTCGAGGGTGTTGTAGCAATGACAGTAGGCTAACAATACTTCTAAAATCAAGGTGGCCAAGAATCCCATATTACATGAGAATACCAAGCATATCAAGATAAAGTACCATCTAGTTCCATGTCATGTAGAGGGAAAGACTATTCATTTGAGACATTGTTCGACAAATGAGAAAATATTTGACATCTTCACCAAATCACTTGGAAGAGAAACATTTAAAATGATGCTTGGAACCAAAAACACCCATTCAAAGTAAGTGGGGAATTTTAGATACATAATCATTTGGATTTGTTTTTGTTGTACATAACTTAGAGGTAAGTGAAATGAACAACCTTCAAGAACAACAATAGCCCCTCATGGAATGTGAAGAAACTAAATTCAAATTGAACATGTAAGCAATGGGAAACACCACAAAATCAGAACTAAATTATCCCTTGTTGGAATTTGTAACTAGTTTCGGTCTTCATAAATGTCATTTGACTCATGTCATGATGCAATTCTTATGTAAAAACAAGAAAGGAAAATGTAAAGAATAAAAAAAATTATTTTTGGAGCATGGGTTTCATGATCAAGTTATTTTTCATTAGGTCTCCTAGGTTTTTCATGAGTCAAAGAGTACTTGTTGTATAATACCCATTTGGGAACTTGTACAAATTTTCTTTATGTGCATTTCAAATCATAAAGGGTCTGCTTAGTAATTAGGGTTTTTTATTACTAGAATCTAAGGTTTGAATTTTTTTGGCATCATACCCTAACCCTAATCTAGTTGTTCCCTCTTAGAAATCCTAGCTACCAAACTTTAGCATTTTCAAGGAAGATCTAGGGCTTATGGTAAAATCTAGTGAGGGTTGAATTAGATCACATTTAGGATATGACACAAAAACTTGAGGGTTGAAGTTTCAAAGGAGAAGCCAAGGAACGTAGGGCTTGTGTCTAATAACCATAGGAGTACACTCTCTAAGAAATACATAAAAAACCCTAGATCGTCATCATGTCTTTTTCCTTGTATAACTACTTGTTTGCACTCAAAGTGGTAGGTACATTAAGAATTCAATATAAGGAGGAAGAAAGGTCAAATTAAAGCAAAATGGAAGGGGGGAACAATAAGGATCCGAAAGGAAATGATACTAAAGGATTAAGCATGCATCATTGTATGAAAATCGTGTTTTTGTATATTGAGTTGCTTCATAAAAATCATCTAGTGTTTCAAGAATAAGAAGCCTTGAGGACCATCTTGCATGAGTGTTCATCAATACAATGTCTAAAATTATGTTATAAGAAGTCATTTTATGCCTAAGGTGGATCATCATGATCCTGTAAGAGTCATCATTTTGGAAGACTCTTGGAAGAAGCGTTATGAAGATATTAGTATACATTCCATAGAGTATGGAAATAATACTCTTGAAGGACGAAGGAATGTATTTAGTCAAGTTGCAGGCTCATTTGAGATAGGACAATTGGTAAAGGACGTATAGCTAGATTATTATATGAAATATTGAATTCATGTTTAAATAAATTTTAGATAGGATTCACATACACAAAATCCTATAAGAAATGGTCTTTAATTATGCATGATGAATCTTTTATTTGAAGCCTAAAAGTATGAATTTGGCTTGCTCGAGAATGGATAAAATGATAAAAAAAAATTGAATCAAGATCAAAAGAAAATGTTAACTTGGTAATCAAGTTCAATCCTTGGGCACTCTTATGCAAGAATGAAGATTTGAGTGGAGTTGGATTGTTATAGGGGCTAGTCGATCTAGCCGAATATCCCAATTCAAGTTGAATTCATGTAATGTAATAGAGGAATAAATAATGATGGATTATGTCTGATGTATGGTTAGACATTTAGTCTGCTATAACTATCCCGACAAGCTATATATATTTTTCTACATATAAATATAGTAGTTCTGGTTCAGATAATAATAAGAATATATATGTGTGCTTTCGTTGGTTACCTATTACTGTGTCTCTCATATCTTTACTTATGCTTGTCATGTTATTGCTTGATGTTTGTCTACTAGCAACTATGCATGCTATTCACTAGATTACAACATTGGTTTCATTACGAGTAGTTGGAACTCGATTCAAATAGTATGAAAGCATAAATGCTAACACTAGAAGAGATACAGTTATGGTGGGAGGAAAATATCAATAACTTTAAATAATTACGTGGAATCTAGAGCCAACTTATTCATGGGAATGTATAAAATATTTATATAAGGTGCCCCAATAGAAATCAAGAAATTCCTTGATCATGTTGCCTATGAAAAATCTTAAAACAAATCTGATGCCTGAACTTTATTGAAATTATCAAATGATAGTTGAAAAAAATTACATGAGTTGCTTGAGTCGATCCTAGAAGATTATTGTGAAGAAAAAACCTTAAAAGTTTGAACCTTTGCTGAACATATCAAGACAAGATTCTCTAATGATCTACATGATGGGTTCGTTTCCACGATTCCTACCCTCTTACATAAGTTCATTCTTGAAAAGGGTGCAAGACACATCATTGAGTATCGACCACCATTGCACACACCATCCAACACCGACTAGAGGAAAGAGAAAACTAATTCGAAAAATATCCTCTATGCCTAGTGTAAATATAAAAAGGAAGCATGGGACTGTTTCTTAAGCAAATAGTCATGGTCGATGGATACTTCTCCATGAACCAACATTAAGTCAAGTCAACGTTGGGGGGTGTGTGGTGGGGTAAATTATCGCTAGAAATAAAGAATAAAAGAATGAAAAGAAGAAAACTAGAGTTGGAGAAGTACATGTAAAGAGAAAATATGGAAGGTAGAAAGTTGAATGTTAAGAAGAAACAATAATAAAGTAATCGAATGAATAGTGACCGAAAATATAAACAATCAAACGACATACATAAAATAGAAATGGACAAGTGAAAACAATGATAAGAGAAAATAAGAGAGAAAGAAATATGAGAGAAAGAGAATTAATAATCGGGAGTATGAGAAAAAATATGCATGAGACTCTTCAGAAGAGTTGAAAGGCGTAACACCACCCGCTCTAATAGAGAATGATGGTATACTCATAACTCTAAGAGAACAAGTAGGTACTATGGAAATTGATGAATCTGGTCCAAAAATAATAAGAGTTCCAACTATAGAAATAGCAAGTCCCAACATTCAAGAATTTCTTTAGTTGCAAAATTATTCAAGAATATCTATAGTCTGGAAAAATCAAGGCAAACAAAGAAATCATTAAGAAATTGAAAATATTGACCAAGATAAATCAAAGAACAATAATAATGAAGTAAAACAAGTACTTCTCTAACTTCATAATCTCACGATCGTGCCCTCCCTTTTGTAGTTAGTATCCAGAGAGGAAGTTCAAAGTACATAATCAGTCGACAAAGAGTCATGACCCCGAGGAATTTGAATCACCAAGTATATAGGTAGGGCATGTTAAACTGACAAATCATTGCTAAAAGATACCAATGACAAAGAACAAAATAAGAATACACAACCCAATGACAAGTTTGACAAAACCGACCAGCCAAATAATAGTCTAACACCTCGACCATCACTACTTCAGTCAAGTTAGATAGGTTTAAAATACATACCCCTCTATGAGGGCAACGAGGACCCAAAAAAGTACTAGTTCGTCTATGAAACATTTTGGCCAAAAAATGATGTTACTAATGAAAACAAACAAATGACGCAATTTGTTGTAGCCTTAGGAAAATGTGCTTTAAATTGGTTATTGATTCTTACAGATATCCACCCAAAGTCGAAAAGTAAAATCGATACTAGTTTTGTTACATTTTTTAAAGCTCAAGATGTCAAGCATTTAGCACCATAAAAACTAGAGGAAATTAAGCAAAGACCAAAGAAATACATACATGAATATGGCAATTGATTTAAATATTTATTGAGATAGATTCTATATACCATCGTTGAACATCCCTTACTACAATGGTATGTGGTTGGTTTACTCCAAAATATTTGTGGTTTGATTGTAATGCACGATGTCACCACTTGTGGAAAGAACTTAAATTAGCTCGACGCATTGATCAGGATGGTGAAGGTCAGTCGATTATTTTTCTAATGAAAACAAACTTGATGACAAACATGAACAACTACAAACTATTTAATGCAACTGACAATCCAAAAGAAGCACCTATTGTGTACTAACTATCACATGGAATGGCACATGAAAGACACTTGTATATTTGTAGACTATTTTGATCAAGATGTTCAAATAATACAAATTGATGTATATTGTAATATCTTCTAGGTCACCTCAAATCATTCAACCAAATCTTTTTCAATATAACTTATGAAAATCCAAGCCGAAATGGCCACGTTGTTTATGATACGCAAGCGATTGATCAATTCTGTAAATCACCATCTTATGACGGATGAGGATAAGTTGAATCTCTGTGTATCCACAATAATAATCATACTTGTCAATCTTTCAAATCCCAATAGGGATCCATCATTAGGACAATTACTGAATGATGATAGAAGAAGAGCTTAGTGAGAGGATAAATAGTAATAAGATAATTTGATTTTAAGGAGATGAGGT
>APFE030257132.1:160429-199343 GCA_000404065.3 Pinus taeda
ATAAAAAATGTAAGCCGGCCTCATCTCCTTAAAATCAAATTGTCTTATTACTATTTATCCCCTCACTAAGCTCTTCTTCTATCATCATCTAGTAATTGTCTTGATGATGGATCCCTGTTGGGATTTGAAACGTCGACAAGTATGATTATCACCATGGATAGTTCGAGATTCAACTTAAAAGGATGAGGATGTGGTCGAGGACGTTAGATAGATGACGAGGAGGATACAATAGTAGGGTCATGGCCGAGGAATATTCTATTTCTATACTTGTTTGCAATATGGACATGTAACAGTTGACTGTCCCTTGAAATATAAAATCGATATGTGCTTCTGCAACATGTGCGGGTTGAGTGATCACTCTTTGGAGGATTTCCCTAAAATTATTGAAAAAGTTTTAAATAAAATAACTGCTAATCTTCTATAATCTATCCCAAAGCACGAGATTATGAATTCTAAAAGGTTTCATGTATTTGCAAGGTTTGGAGTAGGAAAAGGTACTATCAATTAAAATTAGTAGGTTATATGACTAATAAAAAATACAATGAAATACCCATATATGTGGGAACAAAATGATACAATGATGAAAGAATTAGAATTTTTTTTGAAAGAAGTTGATCAACAATGACTTTATAAGGATCTCATTCTAGAAGAATTCTTTGAATTACTAAAAGAAGAAATTTTCATTTCTCGTTTGGTAGAATTGCTAAAAATGCTGAAATAATGGAAAAAAGGGAAAAATGTGCAACAAAATTCACAAGGAAATCAGCTGGAATATCATGATCCACTGGTTGGATTAGAAATAAAGGGATACATGGTTAAACAAGTTGTTGTCAAATTTGGCTCAAAAGTACACATTCTTCCAAGATAAACATGGATTAATATGGGTAAACCAAATCTGCACAGAACAACTAATTATCTTAAACTTGACGACCAAAGATTTATCAAACCAATTGGGACACTTTGAGAGGTAAAAAATTTGATAATGGGAATCCTAACGACCATCGAATTTGTAGTCATCGACTTATTCATTGGAATACCAGCATACCTGACATTAGTCGACCGATAGTGGGGACAAAGAATGATTGAAACAATATCATTGTAAAAAGAGAGAATTATATTAAAAGGTAACAATAAGAATATTATCATCCCTAGAGACCCCCAAGAAGGAAAATCTTGGGTCAAAGCTTCTGAATAATAAATTGAAATGAGAAAACTATACCAAGTATTACATGAAGAGTGTGATAGTGTTGAATCAAATGCCTATCGTGAAATTTTGACTCGCTCACCTCTTTCCATTGGACAAAATTATGGCACATGTTGGTATCCTAAATTGCCTTATTTTCTACCACATTTCAATCAATATCAACCTCTTTTTTATCTCAATAAAAGACCCTTCTTTCCTACACTAGTACAAGATGGTTACCCATTCCTATACATGCTCATATTTTATATTAATATTTATTCCAACACTTTATTAATCTTTTTATACAGATTTCATGCCTATTTACATACATTTTGTAACTCATATTGATTTCCTAGAGTAATCATGGAACTTAGTGTTAATGATGAATGAGTTGACTAAGTGCAAGTAGATTTCTGCACCACCATGAAGACTGTCCGAAATTTCTGAAGAAACTAAATCTTCCACAAGGATGGGTATCGATCCTCGACTCTGAGTCTAACTGCTGATGAATTGAAGTAGGATAATAGGTGGTGCACATTCAAGGATTATTCTCCAAGGTTAGGTTACAACCAAGCAAAGTTCATGTGTATTATAAGTGTTGGCCAAGTTTGTAATTTCAGTTTTCTAAGTCTGTTCGGCTAAAAGGCTTGAACAAGAAATATATGTAATTAGTGTAAATGACCTAGAGACAAAAGGACATATATGATATAGATCATAGGTAGGAAGCTAGTGAACCATCGATTATAATTTTTGTTTTATGTAATCTGGTTATCACCTCAGCTCTGGGGCTAGCCTGCTCTGTAATGTAAATTTTCCAAATCAAGTAATACATAAGAACTGCCATGATTTTACATACGCGGCATTCAGTTTATCTTTGATGTCCATTTGAACTGATGATCTTTTTCATTCTTTATAACGGGAATGAGATGGTTGGGTAGGGCCTAGCCAACCCAGCTCATTTACCCCTCACACTTTCACTATTCAGAAAGACAATGTGACTATTTCTTTTACAGTTGTGTGATGACATAGTTTTAGTCATTAGTCTTTAAGTTCTAAATTAAAATATCTTTTATACCTAATGTGTGGATCCATTAATTGAGAGTAGCTATGTTTATTTTGCTTATGAAATATCTTTTTCGCATTTCCTTTGCTCTCATTCTCTGTCTTAATTTGTTTTCAATCATATCATGCAAGGAACTCCTTCTTGCACCAGTGAATTCTATTTCCTGCACTATTGGTCTAGTCATTCATTATAGAAAACAGTGAATCACTTACTTACATATTATTTTCAGTTATCTCGCAAGTGAATGGACCATTAATTGAGTAATTGCCTTCATTATTAATATTTCATCTTTAAAAGATCTGGAAGAATTTGTATCAAATTAACATATTATACTTGCAAAGCACATAGGCATTTTGGGTGAAGTACCAAAATTTGATTAATACATGCAAAATATTTAGGCTATTCTTTGACTCTTTTAAAGTGCTTTTATTTCATGAAGATTATTTCCTTTGCAAGGTTTAATGAATTGAAGCATTTCCTTTTTCACAGATAATTTACTTTAGAATTTCATTCACAGTTGCAATTCTTTTCCAGCACATCTTTCAGTATTTTCGAGAGTAATTTGGAAACTTGGTGAAGGAAACTCTACTTTGGTGCAAGCGCTGGCCTCTTGTCACAGAAACAGAGTGCTCTAAGCCCTTAGGCTTAAAGCACCTTCACTCAAACATAAGTCTTCAGTAAGGAAGATCAAATATACTCTTACACAGAAATATTGTACCTACAGTAGTGCAAGCAGATTGCAACAGTGCAAGTTGTTTGTGTGAGAGGAAGATCAGAAGGAAGACAAAATTTTGTAAGGGCCCACTTGTTAGACTGTTGACCATCCATCTGAAGATGAACATAACACTTCATTTCAGCATTTAAGATTGTTTCCAATGTGTGGAATTTCTTTACTTGATTACATGCAAATTGTCTTTTACATTCGAGCACTAGAGTTTCCTTGGTGTTAATTGCCTTTCCAATTGTTTTCTATGTAATTCTGCAAAGCATTTCCTTTAAGAAGTAGGATTAGAGATAGGAAAAGTTCATACCAATTTTGGCATCACTTGTGCTTTGCCTCTAAGTTTACAAAACCCTTGGGTTGACAATTAAGTGTTAAGGAGTTTTCTCAAACACAATTCCTACACCCAACATTTTGGCGTTGTTGCTAGGGAGGCAATTTGAATTGGTAAGAATTTTCCATTTTTTTTGCAATAGGGGTTATTTTTCTATTATATTTTCTTCTAGGGTGCTTCTATTGTTTGAAGGAATTTATAGGTGTCGATTATTTGTGAAACTTGCAGTTTCTATTCGAATTTTATTTTGTCATTATTTGAAATCAACGCCTAAAAGAGGTAGGGGTCTGAAGCCCACTAGGGGCCAAAGAAATACTAACAAATATCAAACCAAAACTCATATTGGGACTTCTTTTGCAGGCAGAAAGTCTAAACAAACTCAGACTCATCATGCAGGAACAATCCAACTAGGCCTTGGTAGCAGTGGTTCAGGTGTGATACAACCCATAAAGGGGAAGAAGGGGACTGTTGGAATCCATAGTCAGCCTTCTCAACCTGTTAAGAGCGGTTCGGGTGGAAGAACAACAATGGTAGATATGGAATACCATGCACATGGAAATAGTGAAAATTAGGTAAATGAGGAACAATCCACTTTTAGATTCTCGATTGTGGATCCTAATACACAAGTACAAATGAAAAATATTTCACCATTAGCTCTTCCTCATTTTTATGGTAAGGTACATGAAGACTCAGACTCTTTCTTATTTGATTTTGATATTTTGTGTACGAGTTATGATTATTCATCTGATGCCCATAAGTTAAAGTCGTTTCCTGCAATCCTCAAGAACGCAACACTCTGCTGGTTCATAGGACTAGGAGGAAACACTATGCTTCTTGGGAGAAAATGAAGAGAGTGTTCTTGTGAAAATATTAGGAATATTGTAAAACTAGAGATATTCAAGATGAAATCTTTACTATTGTGCAAAAATAATGATGAGATTTTAGAGGACTACTTGGAGAGATTCCTGTATATGCTTCAAAGGTCAAAGAACAAATTTGATCTAAGTACCATTACAAACTTATTCTTACGTGGGCTCACTGATGATGCTAGACATAATTTAAATCTGTTAGGACAAGGGGATATTGCTCAAAATACTTTTGATCAGATCTGTGACTTGTGCAGAAAATTCTCGAGGAATCGATATAGATCTAGTAAAGGAATTCGAAATAAAAATAGGAAACTGAATCTACTGATGCTATGATTATTGGATTAGAAAAAAAAATGGAGAATATGAAAATTGAAATAATGAATACTATTAGTAAATAAATAGACTCCTTGAAGTTTTAGCAAAAACTTGTAGAAGAGCAAGAAATATTGTCTACTTTCTATCCTAAATGTAGGAGAAAGCATCCTTTAAGAGAATGTCCTCTAGAAATTAAATACACTAATAAATGTGCAATTTGTGTAGATAACCATGCTACGGATAAATGTCCCTCTATACCTGGGCTGAAAGCTGTATTAGAGGGGGGACAAGTTGAAGCCGAATCATTGCATCCTATGGGAGCACAGAGAAATTGGCCTCAGGTAAGTGCAGGTATGGTTCCTGAACCTCCACCACATTTTTCTGGTTATAATGCACACTCATATTCCTATCCTAACACAGGTCACTCTCAGCATTGGCAACATGGGAATAAATATCAATATGGAAAATCCTCCCAATCTTGGCAACAAGGATGGAGAGGGGCAAACCATTCACATCATTCACATAATTCCTATCATGCGCCTATGCAATCATACCCTCCTACATATGCACCTTACCCAATGCCTCAACCATCATTTCCTCAACTGAGTCAACCTATGCCACCATTACATTTACCTCCACCATTTCAACCTTCTCAGCTGCCTGCTCAAACTTTACCCAACCCTGCTTAAAAAAGTGATATAAATGATCCATTCTATGACCTCGCTTTCTTCATCCAAATTTCAGACTATGCCAGTTGGATTCAATGATATCCAATTGAGATCAGGGAAAGTGGTAACCTCAAAAAATCAAAAGCAGCACATGGTGATTATCGATGAGAGAGGAGAGGAGGAAACTCTTGATCATTCTAAAAAATATGACACCATTCAGCCTATCCCTGTACATTCTGAGCCCTTGTAATCTTCTTCCAACCAACCTCCCTATCCAAAGAGGTTAGTTGTGGAGAAGAAATACCCCATTCCTGAGTCTAGCTTGGCTTCTAAGATTAGGAACCTATTCATCAGGGTAGCTTTGCTCCAAGCTATTAAATAAATCCCCATCTGTACAAAAATCATTAGGGAACTTGGTCTTAAGAAGCCAGGAAGGAGAAGATTGGAAACCCAAACCATTCAATTTGTTGGTAGAACAGCGGAGTTAATGACGAGATGTATACACAAGGATAAATATACTGAACCCAGAAACCTTGTTGTCTCTGTTTAGATAGGTGATGTTCCTGTATCCAATGTACTTATAAACCTAGGGGCAGACATTAATGTTATGACCAAGTGTTGTGGCCACAACCACCACCCTATTAAAACCTACTCTAGTGGCAAATTTGAATGGGTCCCCTAGAATTTTGATCTTTCATTTCTCCAAATGATAACTTTCCGAATGATATGTTTTTATCCCAGGGATTTTAACTCTCCTGCCGAGTCAAATCTTCAACTCTTAATGGTTAAGAGCCCCCCTGAATAAATCTCTACAACATGATTCAATTATAACCCAGTCTGGCCCTTCATTCATATCTTTCATTGGGACTTTTTCAATCCTCACAAACCTTCATGGTGCTCTATGCCCACACATATAACCAACCCCCACTCTTTACTATGGTCGTATGTGGACTCAACCCACAAAACCTTCTATCGTGCATTTATTTCTATTATAACACTTTTGTAATAGAAATACTTTGCAAGAGTATTTAACTTACCTTTTCTCCGCTTTTTCGGTCTTTATACATTTCTCAATTCCTACCTTTATCGCTAACACAATCTTTCAATTTCCACAGTTACACTGTGCCTTCCTCTTTTGCATCTGATAAGCGAGGACCTTCAAGAATTCAAATGCAATTAACCACATCCATATCCTTTCGGGTCTTCCTTTACATCGCTTATCGCAATTGGTTTTCCACTCCTCCATCGCAAATTGCAATCGGTGGAACCCAAGGCCCATAAATAAGGCATTCCATGATATGGTAGACCCACTGAGATTATTAAGCACATCACATATGATTTCGAGTCCAAAGCCCATCGTAAATCGTAATCAGTGGAATTCAAAGCTTATACATAAGGCGAGATGTAATATAGCGGACCTGAAAAGAATATTAAGCATAACACATATGATTTCGGGTCCCCTCCCCAATCATAAATAGTAATCGGGAGGACTAGGGGTGATGTTGTATGTGGCTACCTACTGTGATGTGTGATTGTGACTTGATCATGTTGCAAAATTGGCTAAAACAAGGGCCAATTCTTTCACACTTGTTCCTTTTGATTTTATAAAAGTTTTATTGAGGGCAAGATTTGTGTTTTTTAGGCATTTCTATCATATTTTCATAAGCATAGCTGATGTCAATTATTTCTCCAGGTGAGGACCAAGAGAAGGTAAGCGAAGACGAAGAGCAAATGCTTAAGCATCAAGAATGGCTCCAAGTAAAAGAATCATAAGTGGATCCAAAGAATATATATATGCAGGTGTACTCTATTTAAGATCTAGCCTTAGGCATTCATAATCGGATTTCCATGCATTACCTGTGTATTCTGAAAATGACGTTGTCCCGGGTTTGATCATGAGGAGATGACACATAGTCATTCTCCTTTCCATCGACATCCATTCATTCTGCCCAGGAAATAGAACACTCCAGCAAATGTGACCTCGATGTGTCAGTGGTTTCACCGACTGTTCTACGTCTATATATATTGATTTGTATATTGAGAAGGGGAGGAAGGTGGAAAGTCAGGTGAAAGATGGAGGGTCAATCATTTTTTGCCTAAATATTACCTCTCAAGGTGGGAGGAGTTCTTTTTTTCGGCAGAAGGGTCGATTTTATTATGCTAATAAAGAAGACTATTTTGGTCAAGAAGAAGCCTTTTTTTAGATCCATTTTCCTTTTCCTTTTATGTTCGGAATCAGGGTGTTGTGACTAGCATGAGGATATATATCTTTTGTTTTTTGTGCATAGTGATAATAGAAAACTTATAACTAGTCTTGGTTAATTGAATATAATTCGTTATCATGGTTAACTCATGAGCGGTCCGCAATTCGAAGCTACATTAAACATCAGTTGCAAGTTTTATTTGTAGAAACAAGAATGTGTATTCTTGTATGAATAATTAGATTGCAATTAAGCTTAAATACAGCCTTGTTCATCGGTGAATTCAATAATTGATTTACCTGGACTTGGAATCTATATATGATGTTTAATCTCCTTTATTATGCTCCTATAAGATAGATTAGAATAGTTAGAACTAGCATAAGTAGGTAGAATTAGTGTAGATAGGACTTGATACATATAGGTTAGTTGTTTCTTTTGTTGATTTAATTGAAGTCTTCCTCCAAGAAGAAATTTTTCAACACCTATAATAGTTTATGGGATCCTTCAAAACTCGTTGGAACTAGGAATTCCAAATGAAATCAGATCTAATTGGGGTTTGCAATCGAGTTGGTTCACCTTCATTGGCATAGCGAAAATTCGTCGCGTCAACAAATTTGGCACTAGAAGGATGGCTTGAACCTTAGTCCACAACTTTTCTTGATTTCATTTATAAATGTCATGCATGGATTTGAAAAGATTAATATATGGATCGTAAAGGTTGAAAATATCATTCTGCCCATTTGGAAGAGCCTCATTCTGAAGAAGCAGAGATCCCTCTAAGTCTCGTGTTTGGTTCACCCAAAGAAGAGAGACTATGGGAGTATCATGTAACTAAGGAATAGGCAGTCAGAGTACTTACTCGGGCTTACGCTCATTCCCTCTCTCATCTCCCCATATTTCACTCTTTATCTCTGAAAAATAAAGGAAAGCTAAGGGTCTTTCCCATAAGTGAATAGACATCTGCAGCCCCTTCTCTTGAATATATTGTGCTAGAGTCTTTGCAAAGTATCAATACTTGTTGGGAAGAAATTCCTTAGGATCCCCTCTCTAAAGGTAATCCCTGGCCTGATTTAGAAAATCCTAACAAAGAACGCCTCAAAGAAACCTTCAACCAGAACCTCCCTATCCATAATATGGCTAATGTTCCCCCTCCAGGTGGGAATCCACCTCTACTGCCTCCCCCGTGTGGTAATCAACCCCCACCTCCTTTGGGAGCACTCCCTCCCTGGCTTGCAGAGGATGCCATAGTGGTACCTGGGCAACAGCATGCCTTACCCAAGAACGCAGAAAGAGTATTGCCTAAATTCAACCATGAGTGGGGAGACACTTCTTATAAGCATATTCACTCTTTCTTCCTAGCCATGGACATGTTGGGGGTAGCTGATGAAGATGTTGTATGTTGCTTATTCCCTTTTACTCTGATTAGTGCGACCTCCACATGGTACTTTAGTTTGGGAATAGCATCGATCACCTCATGGGGTGCCTTCAACAGGCCTTCTTAGACAAGTTTAGCGATGATAAGATTCTTGCGGCCTTAGTTTTAGAACTATCCCATTTAAAAATGGAAGCCAAAGAAAAGGTCAAGGATTTTAACATCCGATTCAAGACTTTGTTCAGCAGAATCCTGGATAATGCTAGACCTACTGATGAGGTGTTCATGGAGTTCTACATCACTACTCTCCCTATCCCTACTGCGATGTGGGTCAAGAGGAGTATTGAACAAACCTTACAAGGTTCTATCAATGAAGCAGTAAAAGTCAACAATGAAATGATCAGTCTCACAACATGTCATCATATAACCGAAGAAAAGAAATCCTCTCAGTCATCCAAGATGAATAATGGGAGTGATAACAAAGTGGGTGAGATCAAAGAAAAGGATACCAAAGATGTGGAAGGCTTTCATCTGATCATTAAGAAATTGACGAACATAGACATAAATATGAAAAAGAATTCTTGAGAGAGTACAAATGGGAATGGAGGAGATTATAGCAACAGAAAATCCTTCAAACCTTTCTACTGTAAGAAGATAGAAGGTGGTCATGGCCAACTTGTGTTTCCTGCTCCACCCAATGAAAGGATTTTGAAGTGGAAGAGCTGGCTCTTATCAAATCACTCTTTACCAAAGAAGAACCTATAGTGGAGCTAGAGCTAGAACAAGAAAATGAGGAAGAATACCAAGTAGCAGAGCCCTTGGATGAGGAATCTCAAACCAATGTACTGTGGGATTTCTATACAAATGAGAACGATGACAACGAAGGAATAGTATGGAAAAAATCCACACACGAAGTAAAGGACCACATGTGGGCGTGATGAAGCTTGTAGACTAGACAAAGAATGATGTTCACCCTTTGAAGGCATCCACTCCTACAGTTCCTATTGAGAAGGGTAGACCTAATGGTGATTCCAAGAGTACTCCAGTTGTGAACTATCCACAGAAGGATAATACATCTCCAAATACAGCAAAGGCGACTCAAAATGGTAAATTCCCACCTAAGAATTGTATAATAGGTATGCTTACTCTAGCCTACCCTTTTTATAACATTGATTACAACATTTTGGATGATCTTAAGAAATATCAAGCTAATATCACATGCTTCAATTTGTTAAAGTTAATGCAGCAAAGAGATCTGCTTTTGAAAGCTATGAATGAATGGAATTTGCAAATCTCCCACCAATCCAAGTAGCCAAATTGAGAAGGTAGCATCCAAACCTATCAGTACCCCTAGTGTAGCCCAAACGCCATCAGCCATGGAAGCCACTCTATCAAAAATGAATCAAACCCCCCAAGATGTCAGTGTAGCTATGATAGGAAGGAAATCAAAATCCATGACTCCACCTTTCCTTATCACATTTGAAATCTTCAACATGAACATATACAATTACTTGGTAGATTCTGGTGCCTTGTCCATGGTTATTCCTTATATTGTTGCTAAAAGACTTCATGCAATACTCGAGAAAACTAGAACTCAAATTATACAACTGGACAAAATGAATGTAAAAGTAATTGGAGAATTGAAAGATGTGTTGATTCAGATGGCTTCTAAACCAAGTACACAAAAGTTAGTGATATAGTGGTAGTCGACATACCTGAGGCATATGGAATGCTTCTTAGTAGGGATTGGTTAGCAAAACTGAATGGATATTTCTCAACTGATTGGTCCCATCTCTTTTTGCCTTAGAAGGGAAAAGGTGATATGCTGAGAGTTGATTGAGAAAGATACATGAAGTATGTAGTGACAGAACTAAATGACCCCAATGAACCTGTAATGTTTACCAACTCTATCCTTGGGAATTATAGTTTCGATGTTTGTGCCACGGAAACCTGTTTTGGAGAATTTCATGCAGAGACAATTGAAGAAACTGCAATAAACACACATTTGGAAGCTCTCTCCCATATTCCAACTAATGAGCCACCCTGTAATATAGTAGATGATAGAACTAATTTCATAGGAAGTAGGTCATTTGATGTAACATTAGATTCTATATTTTGGACACTCTCCTTTGATGGCTCTAACTACCTTGAAGGTGTAGGTGCTACGAGCAATCTCATTCACCCGCAAGGGAACCAACATCTGATGGCCAGCTGGTTGGAGTTCATGTGCACCGACAACACAACAAAATACAAAGGCTTGTTGCAGGGCCCAAAAAAGGCCATTGATATGAAGCTAAAAAATTTAAAGTTTTTGGTGACTCACAGATACTTATGGACCAAGTAAGGAAAAGGATGCATTGCAATTCGCCAGACTTGGTAAGATACCAACATGAGGTATGGAGCTTAATTGATAGTTTTGATTCTTTCAATATCACATACATACCTTGAGGGGAAAACTGAGATGCCAATATGATGGCTGGTATGGCTGAAAAACGTTTTCCTGGTCTTAGATTAAAGAAGAATAAATATTATGTTGAATTGATTTTCAGACCATCCATGCTTGCTAACATCTCGAATTGGAAGGTGTTTGAAGGTGATGAGCAAATCCTTGAGTTCCTGCATTACGAAAAAACATTCAAAAATGCAGTCATTGATGAAAAATAGCATGACAAACTTATGAACGGGAGTGAAGACGAGGAAAATGATCAGCCCAATATAATCCCCAAGTCAGTTGTCAAGATGGAGCACTTTTATGACTTGCATGATAAATTTAAGAAGCCGACTAACTGCAAAACACATATCTCATCCATGAAGTATGAGTCGATCAACCTCGGAACTGAAGAAGTCCAAAAAAATGCTAATTTGGGCTTGGGATGCTCTCCATAAGAAAAGGTTGCATTTGTTAAGCTGTTTAAAGAGTACAAGGACATCTTTGTATGGACATATGGCGACTTAAAAACCTTCGATACCAGCATTATGCAGCATGTAATTCCTTTGGAAAAGGATGTCAATCCCTACCAACAAAAGCTTCTCAAGATGCATCCAAGCTTGGAACTGTTGGTGAATAAAGAATTAAACAAAATGTTAGATGCCAAAATCATTTGTCCTATCAGGGACACCCACTGGGTAGCCAATCTCATGCCAGTAAGAAATAAAAATGGAGACATCAGTTTATGTATCGATTTCAAAAACTTGAATAAAGCATTGCACAAATATAACTATCTTGTCCCTTCTATGGAACACATTGTTCAATGCCTTTCTGGGTCTGAAATTTTGTCCCTATTGGATGTGTTTTCGTGATATAATCAAGTGTTGGTGGCGAATGGAGATCAGCTTAAGACAACCTTCAACACTAAATGGGGCACTTACGCATATCACAAAATGTCGTTTGGACTTATTAATGTAGGTGCCACATTTCAGATAGCTATGGACATAGCTTTCTAAGGACTGATTAACGGATCAGTAGTGGTTTACATGGATGACATTACTATGTATTCATATCACAAAAGGGATCATACTTATCACTTAAAATAGATTTTTGAAAGATGCCAAAGGTACAAAATATCGTTGAATCCCAAGAAGAGCATTTTCGCAGTTACAAAAGGGAAACAACTGGGTCATATCCTCTCTAATGAAGGGGTTATTATTGATCCTGAAAGAATAGAGACCATCACTAGAATACAACCCCCTACAAGTAAAATTACAATGCAATCTTTTTTCAGGAAAATTAATTTCGTTAGGAATTTTTTTTCAGGTTTCGCAGAAATAGTGCATCCCATTCAGCTAATGATGAAGAACGACACTGTGTATAGGTGGAGCGATGAAGCTAAGATATCATTTCAACGAATTAAGGAGGCCATCGTAGAAGGTCCTACATTGGTTAGCCCCAATTTGGACAAGGAATTCCTCATGTACACTTTCACTTCAGACGTTTCATATGCCGCAATCCTCACCAAAAATAATGACAACGACGAGGAAGTCCCTATTTCTTATATGAGCTCTAATCTTCAAGGAGCATAACTGAACTACCCAGACATGGAGAAACAAGGTTTTGCAGTTTTTAAATCTATGAAACATTTCTGACCTTATTTATTAAAGGCTAGGACTAAAGTAATCGTCCCCCATCCTGTTGTAAGATCCCTCTTTGTGCAGAGAGAGATGGGGGAATGGAGAGGGAATTGGATAACCAATCTTCAAGAATATGACCTCGAGATTAAGCCAGAAAAGTTAGTTCGAGGGTAGGGATTGTGTAAGCTTGCGGTAGAAGTCTTGGCAGATAAATAAGGGGTGTTGGAAGAACCAGAAGCATAGAACACATGGAACACGCAAGTAGAATTTAGGGAGGAGCCCGGATGGACTAACAAAATGCTGATGTGTGAGTGCAAAATGTTGGAAGTCCCTTTGGTCCCTAAGTCGTGGTATTACAACATAAGCTTTTATCTAACATGGGGATCATGTCCTGAGCACATGGATGAATCACGAAGGAGAGCGCTTAGATTAAAATCTAATCAGTATCACTTGGCCAATGACATATTATACAAAAAAAATTATGATGGAGTTTGGCTAAGGTGTTTGGAAAGGGATGATGCAGATCATGTTTTCAAAGAAATACACGATGGCTCAGCAGGTGGTCACTATGGCGGAGAGACCATTGCTCAAAAAATATTAAGAGCTGGGTATTATTGGCACACAGTGTTCCGAGACTCGCATGCCTACGGTTGGAAATGTAGGGTGTGCCAAACTACTGCAGGGCGAGAAAGAAATCCATTTTTTCCCCTCAGGCCCGTTATGATCTATCTCCCATTCCAGCAATGGGGCCTAGATGTCATTAGTGAGATCACTCCGAACTCTTCACAATAACAAAAGTATATACTCATGGCAACCAACTACTTCACTAGATGGATCGAAGCCATTACATTTCAGAAGGTTAACGAAGACAAGGTAATATACTTTTTTGATAAGTTTATTATCAACAGGTTTGGCATCCCTGACGCTCTCATATTTGATAATGATTCTTACTTTTCATCACTAAAATTGATTGAATTTTCTATCGATGAATAAATTATCATAACGTATGCATCAAACTATTACCCCCAAGGAAATGGAGTTGCAAAGTCATCAAATAAAAGCCTCATCTGCATAATCCATAAATCTGTTGCCGACAACCAGAGGAACTGGCACAACGCACTAATAAACGCCCTTTGGGCTGACAGGGTCACCCCAAAAGTAGCGTTAGGAAACTCCCCATACTTCCTCGTCTATGGAAAAGAAGCCATCTTACCTCCCAACATTACCCTTCCCTTGTTACAGCTCTCCCAAGCCTCAAGAGGGACCCCTTCAACCTTACTTCAAAAAATGATCAACCAACTGGTGAGGTTGGAGGAATTGAAAGATAATGCCAGAAACAAGTTCATGAATCAGCAAATGATCATGAAGAGATGGTTTGATCACCATCTGGCAGGACATAAAGATTACCAAGTTGGAGAGGTTGTCCTGAAATGGGACAAGTTGATTGAGCCAAAAGGTAAGCACACAAAATTCCAACACTTATGGCTAGGCCCATTCCAAGTTGAGGAAAATATTGGTCAGGGAACCTACAGATTGAAACCTTTACAGGGAGAAACTGAAAAACTCCTTGTTAATTGTCAACATCTTAAGAGTTACTTCCACTAGCCACCACATGGTAATTACCTCCTAAGTAGGTTAGGATTCATTTTATTTTTTGTTGTTATCTTAGTTATATTTTCATTCTGTCTGTTCTTTTTCTACACAAAGTTTATCCTCCTGCCATTTTGAATTTCAGTCCTTTTCAATCAATTGATTTTGGTCTTTCAAGTCTCATTTTCACCTTTTATAACCCTCTTCTGATTGCCCTCATTCACTACCTTCAGCTTGATTCCTCACTCATTAACCTGCTAATGAGTCTACAGATCTTAAATTCATTATTTCCTTGCAAATCAAGAAAGCCTTCGATGAGCCTATGAGAACTTGCAAAATCAGTGATGATATTCGAGTCAAAGCCACTCATTGGCACATGTTGGGCACTGTTGATAACCTGGATACCCGAAGCATGTAGGGGCATCTTTATAAAACTTAAAATGTGTAACTACGGATTGGTTTGGCATGGCGGAATGCTGCATATTCAAAATCCCACCTAGACCTAGCCTATACTTGCCTATGAGAATTGTAGTTATTCTCCATTGGTTCCATCGACCACACTAAAATTTCCAATATCTATCATCTACAAGCCAAACTCCTTTCATGGGCTAAGCTCATTGTCATTTATCCTATGGCAAATCCAATTGTGCTCTAGTCCCTGTGCCTGAAACTAGAAGGACTTATTTAAAAGAAAATGAAATGTCGAGTCCTTATGCCAATCTGGAAGGACATGTTGTTTGGGAAGCCAGTTGGAGTAGGGATTGTTGCTGGACTTAGAATATCGGTTGACATAGCAAGCCCAACCTTGCTTAAGCGGTTTAAAAATATGGCATGATCCATGACTACACCCCATTTGATCATACGAAAGTATAACACTAAAATTTCTTATATAAAGTGCAGATAAGCATATCTACATATATTCATCAAGCTTGATATGCGATAAAGAGCTGAGGTACACACCTAAAAAGTTATTGACAAACCAATGATGACCCCAAAATGATTTTGAAAGTAGAAAATAGGTAAAGGAGGGTCAATAATCCCATAATATGACCATGGGAAAATTCCTGTCAAAACCCTATCTATAAGTAGAAGCTATTTGTCTTTATCGCGCCCAAATCAATTAATGTTGAAGTGGAATACATGCATGTCCATTTATACAGTTTACATTTCAATTTTATCTTAACACCCTGATGTTTTATGGATCAAAGTTTATTTGGTAACAGAGATAACTGGTTCACCCAGTAGTTCGCCATTTGTTGTGGCCACAACCACCAACCTATTAAAACCTGCTCTGGTGGAAAATTTGAATGGTTCCGCTCGAATTTTGATCTTTCATTTCTCTGAATGATCTATTTTTATCCCAGGGATTTTAACTTTTTTCCGAGTCAAATCTTGAGCTCTTAATGGTTAAGGCCCCCCCTTAATAAATCTCTGCGGCATGATTCATTTATAACCCAGTCTAGCCCTTCATTCATACCTTTCATCGGGACTTTTTCAATCCTCATAAACCTTCAAAGTGCTCTATGCTCACACATATAACCAACCCCCACTCTTTGCTATGGTCGTGTGTGGACTCAACACACAAAACCTTATATCGCACCTTTATTTCTATTATGACACTTTTGTAATGCAAATACTTTGCAAGCATATTTACCTTACCTTTTCTGCACTTTTTAAGTCTTTATACATTTCTCGAGGCCTACCTTTATCGCTATCGCAATCCCTCAATTTCCATGGTTACACTGCACCTTCCTCTTTTGCATCCGATAAACAAGGACCTTCTGGACTTCAAATGCAATTAACCACATCCACATCCTTTCGGGACTGCCTTTACATCGCTTATTGCAATCACTTGTCTGCTCCTCCATCGCAAATCACAATCAGTAGAACCCAAGGCCCATACATAAGGCGTTTTGTGATATGGCGGACCCACCAGGATTATTAAGCACAACACATATGATTTCAGGTTCGAAGCCCATCGCAAATCACAGTCGACAGAATTCAAAGATTATACATAAGGTGTGATGCGATACAACGGACCCGACAAGAATATTAAGAATAACACATATGATTTTGGGTTCACTCGCTAATCGTAATTCGCAATCAGTAGGACCAGGGGTGATGTTGCATGAGACTACCCGCTACAATGTGTGATTACGACTTGATTGCATCACAACCTTGGCTGAACCAGGGGTCGATTCTTTCACACTTGTTCCTTTTGATTTTTTTAAAGTTTTATTGAGGGAAAGGTTTGTGTTTTTTAGGCATTTCTATCATATTTTCATAAGCATAGCTGATGTTGATTATTTCTACAGGCGAGGACCAAGAGAAGGCAAGCGAAGTCAAAGAGTGGATGCATAAGCATAAAGAATGGCTCCAGGTAAAATATGCGTAAGTGGATCCGAAGAGTATATATGTGCAGGTGTACTCTATTTAAGATTTAGCCCTAGGAATTCACAGTAAGGTTTCCATCTGTTACCTGTGTATTTCGAAAATGATGTTGTCCCAGGTTTCATCATGAGGATATGACACGCAGTCACTCTCCTTTCCATCGACATCCATTCATTCTCCCTAGGAAATAGAACACTCCAACAAATGTTACCTCGACGTGTCAGTGATTTCATCGACTGTTCTACATCTATATATTTTGATTTGTATTTTGGAAAGGGGAGGAAGGTGGAATGTCGAGGGGAAGATGGAGGGTCAGTCTTTTTCTGCATAAATATTACCTCCAGAGATGGGAGGAGGACTTTTTTTGGCAGAAGAGGGGTCGATTTTATTATGTTAATAAAGAAGACTGTTTCAGTAAAGAAGAATCCTTTTTCAGATTCATTTTCCTTTTTCTTTTATGTGCGGAATCAGGGTGTTGTGACTGGCATAAGGATATATATGTTTTTTCTTTTTGTGCACAGTGATAACAGATAGCTTATGACTAGTCTTGGTTATTTGAATATAATTTGTTATCATGGTTAACTCATGAGAGTTCTCTGATTCAAAGCTACATTAAACATCAGTTGCAAGTTTTATTTGTCGAAAGAGGAATGTGTATTCTTGTATGAATAATTAGATACCAATTAAGATTAAATAAAACTTTGTTCATTAGTGAACTCAGCAATTGATTTACTTGGATGTGGAATCTATATATGATGTTTAATCTCCTTTATTATGTTCTTGTAGGATAGATTAGAATAGTTATAACTAGCATAAGTAGGTAGAATTAGTGTAGATAGGACTTGATACATATAGGTTAGCTATTTCTTTTATTGATTTAATTGAAGTCTTCCTCCAAGAAGCAATCTTTCAACACCTATAAGAGTTTACGGGATCCTTTAAAACCCGTTGGAAGTAGGCATTCCAAACGAAAGCGGATCTAATTGGGATTTGTGATGGGATTGGTTCCCCTTTGTTGGCATAGCAAAAATTCGTTGTGTCAACACCAAGCAAACCATGGATCAACTTGGATTGGTCCATATTTGTCCTACTCCCACTGTGCTTGAATTGGTAGATAGATATAAAATCAAGCCGGAAGGAGTATTCGATGATGTGGTCGTTTCCCTCGATTCTTGGGAATATCCCATAGATTTCATTGTGCTTCAGCCAAAGAATCTTGTGGGAGGGAATCCCTTTATCTTGGGGAAACCATGGCTTGCTACGTCCAATGCTTATATCGAATGTCATTCTGGTGATATGTATATTTCCCATGAAGATTCCAGATAGAAAGTCACCATATATCCACCCACTAGATCTATTCAGGAGCTCTGAGACACTTTATGGTTAGAATATAGTAGTGATGAGGAGATCCAGCCTATTTCCTTGATACATCAAATATTGAGTCCTCATAGGAGGGTGAAATTCAGACTTCCTAAACAATCCAGACACCATGCCTAATTTCGAATCGTTGATTTAGATTTTTAGTCTAGATTTTCAGGAAGCATATGACTCTCTACCTCCATCATCACCATCTCTAGTGACACCTTTGTGTACTCTTCAGCCTGACACTACTCTTGTTGAGATTAGTCTAGGTAAATCCTTGTATATCAGTTCGGACTTGGATCTTTCTCAGCGAGAGCAACTTGTGAATTTGTTGCAAAACCATCTTACTACCTTTGCATGGGGTTATGAAGATATGAAAGGGATCACTCTTGAAACTTGTACACACCATATCTATATTCAGGATGGAGCTCGACCTGTCCAACAAGCCCAAAGGCAAATGAACCTAGCTTTATGATACATTGTAAAAGAATATTCACAAAAACACTTAGATTTCAATTTTATCTATCCCATTTCTGACTACCAGTGGGTCTCTCCATTAGTATTAGTCCGAAAGAAAGATGGGATATGGTGCATTTGTATTGACTATGGAGAATTGAATAAAGCCACTCTCAAAGATTACTTTCCCCTTCCTTTTATTGATCAGGTACTCGATACCCTCACTGGTAAGAAGTACTTTTCTTTTCTAGATGGCTTTAATGGATATAACCATATATAGATAGCACCCAACGATCAAGACAAAATCAGTTTTACATGTTCATGGGGTACATTGGCTTATCTAGTGCTTCCGTTTGGGCTATGTAATGCCCTGAATACCTTTCAAAGGGAAGTCTTGGCTATTTTTGCTGACCTTGAATGCATAGAAATCTATATGGATGATTTCTCTGTGTTTGGTGATTCATTTCAGGAAGACCTCAAGAATATAGAAAAAGTACTTCTTCACTACCAAGAAGCCCATCTCGCCTTGAGTGACAAGAAATGTAGATTAATATGCAAGGTGGGAGTATTTCTTGGCCATCTTATTTCCGACAAAGGTATCAAGGTTGACCCTGCAAAAATGGAAGTCATTTCGAGTCTTCCTATACCTAAAACTCAAAGGGATGTGAGAGGTTTTCTAGGACATGCGAGCTACTATAGGAGATTCATTGAGAATTTCTCAAGGATAGCTACCCCCCTTTTCCAACTTTTGGCTAAAGATAGTGATTTTTCTTGGTCTACACCTTACCAATAGTCCTTTGAGACATTGAAGGAAAAATTAGTTCAAGCACCAGTTTTGAGAGGACCAAACTGATCCCCGCCATTTCATATTTCCTCTGGTGCATCAAATACTTCTATAGGCACAGCTTCAGGGCAGGAAGAAGACAAACAATCTTATGGTATTTATTTCATTAGTAAAAACTTGTCACCCGCTGAACTCAATTATATAGTTATTGACAAAGAGATTTTGGCTATAATTTTTTCCATTAATAAATTCATACATCATATTACAGGATATGAAGTTTTTGTACATACTAACCATTCCACTATAATATATTTGATGAATAAACCATTAAATAGTGGCAGACTGACTAGGTGGTTGCTATTATTGCAATAATTTAATATTACCATTGATGATAGGCCAGGAAAGTCAAATATAGTTGCAGATTATCTTTCAAGATTAAATAATCCTAGTGAAGTTATTCCTATTGATGATGATTTTCCTGAAGAACATCTTTTTGCTGTGTCAATAAAATCTCCGTGGTTTGCTGACATAGCTAACTATTTAGTCACTAGAAAATTACCACCTCACTTATCCACTCATGAAAAGTAGAATATCATTCAGAAAAGTGTTGCATATTCCTGGATCCAAGGAGACCTCTTTTACACCAGAGAAAATATCATTATCCATAGATGTGTAAGAGAGGAAGAGGTGTTTGATATCTTAAAATCTACCCATGATGAACCTTGTGGAGGTCACTTCGCTGATTAGGGGATTGCATACAAAGTATTATGAGTTGGCTATTTTTGGCCTTCCATGTTCAAGGATGCCAAACAATATGTCAAGCGGTGTGATAGCTATCAGCGAATTGGCTAGCCTAATGAAACCAATGAAATGCCTTTATGTCCTAAGGTTATGATTGAGCCTTTTGACAAATGGGCCATTGATTTTGTAGGACCAATAAATCCCACATCATCAAATAAAAAACATATTTTGGTTTGTATAGATTTTGTTACAAAATGGGTAGAAGCTAGAGCTATTTCTTTTGCTACTGAAAGAGTTGTTGTTGATTTTCTTTTTACTAAAATCTTTACTAGATTTGGTGTGCCTAGAGAAAATGTTTCTGACAATGGATCACAGTTTATTTTTAATCTAGTAAAGGGTGTGATGGAGCAGTACAAAATACGTCATAGGAAATCTACACTGTATAATCCTCAAGCAAATGAACAGGTGGAGTCCATGAATAAGGTAATTGATTCCATCCTCATAGAGAGGGTAAACATGCACATAAAGGATTGGGCTGACAAATTACCGGAAGCATTGTGGGCCTATCAAACCACTTGGAGAAACTGCACAAGACACACACCATATGAGCTGGTGTATGGGAAACAAGTCCTCTTGTCGACAAAATTCTAGATCAAGACTTCTAGGACTGTAGTGTAATTGGGACTAGATCTCTCTAAAGCACAGTAGCAATGCCTTATACAATTAAATGAGTTAGATGAAATCCGAAGGAATGTTGTTCAGCAGAACATCTTGGTTCAACAACAACACAAGAAGTGGCATGACAAGTCCATTCAGAAGAAGCAGTTCCAACTAGGTGATTGGGTACTCCTTTATAATTAAATATTCAAGCACTTTAAAGGAAAATTCCATACATGCTAGATGGGACCCTATGAGGTGGTCAAAGTATTCGAAAATGGAGCGGTAGAAATCAAAACTATTTATGGACAGAATTCTATGTTCCTGGTAAACAGGCATAGACCGAAGATATATTTTTAGCCCCTTACTAAAGGAGATTTTATGTGGCAAGTCCAATAAAAATTGGAAAAGGAGATAGTAGGTGGTAACACCAACCTAGAAAAAATAATCAAAGAAAATAAAAAGAAAAAAATGACAAAAATAAAAAGTACTAAAATAAAAGAATCCCTGTAATTATGAAAATTAGTTGACTGACATGATTGCAGAAGGATCAACCTGAAAACCAACATGCTAGTAGGAAGATCAAAATTTTAATAAAAAGGGAATGTTACTTGATTTCTAGATATGCTAGTTGCTACCAGGAAGAAGCAGGTTCACAAAACTGAGCACTTACCCAAGTTTTGGGTAACTAGCATGGACATTTTTTTCCGAGTAAATGCTTACTTCCCACTGCAGTTATTTTTCCTACACCAGTATAGGGAGATTTCAAGGTAAAAATATTGTCTTTCTTCTATTTCCCATTTCAAAAATTTCCATTATTTATTTTCTAAATTCCCCAATGAATTACCTTCGTCTTTCTTCTAATAAACTACCCTTACCTGATTTCATAAAATCCCTCTTTTCCCTTAAATTTTTTCCCACATTTAATTTCATTTATCCCTCTTCGTGATATTGTTTTTGAAACCCCTAATGTAATATTCCTTCCCATTCTAAAACTTTTACCCCTTTCCTACTTCTTTATTCCTTCATAAATTGATTGCATAATTAGATGCAGTCAATCCAGAAGGCATGTTCAAAAAACACCAAAGGATGGCGAATAAAATTTTCTTACATAAAGAGGCAAACTTTTAAATTCTAGCGATAGAAGTATGTCCTATCAAATTTTATGTTTGGTAAAAATCTCTGGTGCAAGCACAATGCAGTGCAAGCAAGAATGGTACAGAAATACAATTGACTGTGAAAGCAACTTACATAATCAATGTGCCTGTATTTTTTGGACATCTGTTGATATGCTCTTTCATTCCATGTTTTAATTAATACCTTGTTTCATTAATTACTAATCTAGGAACAAATCTTTAAAGTGCAAGATGCATAAGGTTTGAACTCTAATCTTTTTTAATAAATGCTGAAATATGTCTGATTGAATTATGATGTTGACTGTGGAAGGGTACTACTATCTGATAACCTGCACCCACCCTCCTTGCAATAGTTCCACATTTTCTGGCCATCATTAACTTACCCACAATCCGATCATTGTAGCCATTGCATCACCATTGCCTATACCACCACTGCATCTAATTATTATGATTCACTTGTAATGAGCTGACACAAATCTACCCTGATATGGGGGGGTTGTTCCATCATAGCCGCGTGAGTGGGTTTGAAAAGACGGAGGGCAAGGAACCTCCAGCATAAAACTCTCAGCAAACATTGGAGTTACTCTGAAATTCCTTCGAGGGTGTGATTAGTGAAGTGGAGGAGGTTCAAAATGGCACCTGTGAGGAGTGAACCGCTGTCGCTACAAGATATTGAACAAACCGTTGAGTAGAGGAATAGTCTTGCACTATTGCAAGAATCTCGATTCTTGCCATTCCTACAAAATTTTGATGCGTTCGACATGGTTGTAGTGTTAGAGTTTTCAAGGATGTTCGAAGAAGGTCGAGCAAGGGTCAGGTCCTTAAAGTTCAGAATTACAAAAGAGTTCATTGCAAAAGCCAGAGGCCTGCAACTCACATGGGAGGGATGGTTTGAAAAGGAATGACTTGCAAAGAAGCGTTGGCACTGGTTTGTGGTTGATAAGAAAATTAAAGTCAATTGGAGAAAGGGACTTCCACAGACAGCCATGGTCAGGAAGTGGTGAGATTTACTATTTATATTACATAAGTTTGTCACAGGGGAAGGACGCTACACCTTGTTGTTCATATACCACCTTCGATTTCTGTTTCATTTCGAGGCAGGAAAATTGATTAATTTTCTTCACTTATTGCTCAAAAGCCTTGAAAAGATAGCGAAAAATGTGCAGAGCGAAAGTGCAAGCCAGGTTGCAAACAAACTCTGTCATCATGGAATCATTATGATGCTGGTCAAGAGGAAGTCAGAAAAAAGGGAATAACATGGGAGGCATTTCTGAAAGAATTCCAAGTGCAGGGTGTAGAAGAGTCTACTAGCACTAGCACACGTAAGAAGAGAAAGGCGGGGACATTGTCTCCTACCAAGCAGCAAGGTAAGAGGTCACCATTGCAAGGAGAGGAGAGGGCTGATGAAAACACTCCACCCATGGTAAAGAAGAGGAAGACTAGAGCCTCGATGAGTAGGAAAACTGTTTCCCAAGGGACCAACCATTTGAGTTTTCCAATCATAATCGATGAAACACCCCATAGTTCCCGCACAGTTGATAACCTCTCGGTGCTTGCAGATGTAGTGGCACACACTATGGAGGATGAGGGGAATGCAGAAGATGAGGTCCTGTTGTCAACATTTTTCAGCAAGCTAAAGAGCAGAAAGACGACGTTGACACCGCATACTGGTGAAGTGCAAAAGAGGAGGATGAAGTGGAACAACATGAAGAACCTCTCAATAATTTCAGTGAACTAGATGTGGAGACCCTCAATGATTTCGAGGAGTAGGGTACTGAAGACCCTGTGGTTTCTTAAGGTCAAGGCATTGAAGACCCTATGATTTCTAAAGATCAGGGCATTGAAGACCCTGAATTTTAAAAGGTCACAGTATTGAAGACCCTGCAGTGTTCGAAGGACAGGGTACTAAAGTCCTTGTAGTGGTAGAAGAACGGGGAATTGAAACCCCTACTGATTTGGGAGGACAAGGTGACGAAACCCCAAAGAAGCTAGGAGAACAAGGAGTTAAGAGCTTGGAGGAATCAGGTGCACAAGGAACTAAAACCCTTGGCAAGGAGATTAGTGAGGGCATCAAAACCCTCATTAATGAGAAAACCACAAGTATAGAAAACCTCGGTGATTTTATAAAGCAGGCTTTCAATAGCCTTGACCTTATTAATGATGGGACCTATTTTGAGTCCATGGTAGAAAAGACATTCAAACTCAAAGATCTTAGCACAACACCCTCCACTCTTTTCCTCAATAGTAGAATAATAGACCTGGAACAACAAGTCCATGACTTGGAAGCTTTGAACTAGGTCATGAAAGAGCAGACTTAGAAAAAACAGAGTAAGGTGGAGTTACTAGCAGGAGTAAAGATGCAGAAGCAACATGTACATGTATGGAAATACTAGGCTTCCAGAAGCTATAGACGCCTCAAGAAGGTGACTAAGCAGCTGCATAAAGCCTGAGACAAGAAGCCAAATATAGTAACGATAGGAGTAAACATTGAAGTGCAGAACTAAGGAGCTGGCCATTCATTTTTTAAGGTTTTTCTGTATAGGTAAAACATTGTGTGAGGACACACAATAGCTTAGGGATGGGAGCATGTTGGTATCCTAAATTGCCCTATTTTCTATGCCATTTCCATCAATATTAACCTCTGTTTTATCTCAATAAAATACATTTCTTTCCTGCACTAGCACAAGATAGTTACTCATTCCTGCCCATGTTCATATTCTATATTAACATTTATTACAATGCTTTATTAATTGTTTTATATAGATTTCATGCCTATTTACATACTTCTTGTAACTCATATTGATTTCATAGAGTAGTAGTGGAACTTAGTGTTAATGATGAATAAGTTGACTAGTGCAGGTAGATTCCTGCACTGCCACGAAGACTGTTCGAGATTTCTGAAGAAGCTAAATCTTCCACAAGGATGGGTCTCAATCCTCGAATTCAAGTCTAATTGCTGTTGAACTGAAGTAGGATAATAGGTGGTGCCCATTCAGGGATTATTCTCCAAAGTTAGGTTACGACCAAGTGAAGTTCATGTGTATTATAACTGCTGGCCAAGTTTGTAATTTCAGTTTCTAAGTCTATTCAACCAAAAGGCCTGAACAAGAAATATTTGTAATTAGTGTAAACGACCTAGAGCTAAAAGGATATATATGATATAGATCATATGAGGGAAGCTAGCAAACCATCGATTGTAATTTTTTTTTTTTATGTAATCTGGTTATTGCCTCAGCTCTAAGGCTAGACTGCTCTATAATGTAAATTTTCCAAATCGACTAATACAAGAGAACCGCCATGATTTGCATACGCGATGTTTAGTTTATCTTTGATGTCTATTTGAAGTGCTGAGATTTTTCATTCCTTAGAAGGGGAACGAGTTGGTTGGCTAGTGCCCAGCCAACCCAGCTTGTTTACCCCTCTTGCTTTCACTCTTCAGAAATACAGTGTGGTTATTTCTTTTGCAGCTATGTGATGATATAGTTTTAATCATTAGTCTTTAAGTTCTAAATTAACATATCTTTTATAGCTAACGTGTGAAACGGATCCATGGTTTCAGACAAGATGTGTTTATTTTTATTATGAAATATCTTTTTTGCACTTCCTTTACTCTCATTCTATTTTCTAATTCGTTTTCAATCGGATCATGCAAGGAACTCTTTCCTGCACCAATGCATGTTGTTGCCTACACTATTGGTCTAGTCATTCGTTATAGAAAATAGTGAATCACCTACATGCATATTATTTTCAGTTATTTTGCAAGTGAATGAACCATTAATTGAGCAACTGTCTTCAGTATTAAAAGTTCATTTTTAAAAGATCTGGAAGTAGTTGTATCAAATTATCATATTATACTTGCAAAGCACATAAGCATTTTGGTTGAAGTACCAAAATCTAATTAATACATGCAAAATATTTAGGCTACTATTTGATTCTTTTAAAGTGCTTTTATTTCATGAAAATTATTTCCTTTGCAAGTTTTAATGAATTGAAGCATTTCCTTTTTCATAGATAAATTACTTCAAAATTTCGTTTACAGTTGCAATTCTTTTCGAGCACATATTTCAGTCTTTTCGAGAGTAATTTGGAAACTAGGTGAAGAAAACTCTGCTTTGATGAAAGAGCTAGTCTCGTGTCATAGAAACATAGTGCTCTAAGCGCTTAGGCTTAGTTCACCTTCACTTAGACATAATTCTTCAGTAAGGAAGGTCAAATATACTCTTAAACAAAAATATTGTACCTGCACTAGTGCAAGTAGATTGCAAGAGTGCAAGGACAGGTTGTTTGTGTGAGAGAAAGATAAGAAGGAAGATAGAATTATGCAAGGGCCCACTTGTTAGATTGTTGACCATCCATATGAAGATGAACATGGCATTTCATTTCAGCATTTAAGGTTGTTTCTGTTGTGTGGAATTTCTTTACTTGATTTACATGCAAATTGTCTTTTACATTCCAGCACTAGAGTTGCCTTGGTGTTAATTTCCTTTCCAATTGTTTTCTATCTGATTTTGCAAAGCATTTCCTTTAAGAAGTAAGATTAGAGATAGGAAAATTTCATACCATTTTTGGCATTTCCTATGCATAGTCTCTAAGTTTACGAAACCCTTGAGTTGACGATTAAGTGTTGAGGATTTTACTCAAGAGCAATTCTTGCATTCAACAACATGAAGCTTTACGAATGTTAAATTGAGAATTATGAATCCAAAGCTAAAGAATGTTGGATAATATAGGCAATTTTGACATCAAAAATTTGTTCGTGCTATTCTATTAAAGCAACATCGGCTGTGAAAGAAATAAATTGTAGAGAAACCCCATCACTACTTTCGACCAACCTAACGACTGACTCTAGACTTAAAATTCAATTTAAAGAAAGAGCATGTCCTGTAAATCATATAGAGAAATTAACAAAGTTTATAAATGAATAGGGAAGAATTCAAATTCTATTCAAAACTTTCACTAACCAATCAAAGAGATGGTGGGATACCTACTCATCTTGACTTCAAAAATTTCCAACTGCAACAATGTAGTTCACTGAATGCTTCAGAGGGTATAAGTTGTTTGCACAAGAAAACATACCAAATTTTACATTAGACAGGACCCTATTGCACATATTCAAATTTATGAGTCAAAATGGAGAATGATTGGTTATAAACATGAGTGAGTATGACACATATGTTTTCGAAAACTTTAGATGACCACCGAATAAATGGTACAAATTAGAAGAAGCATGAGGTCCATCTCTACAATGGAAAGAATTAAGGAAAAAATTCATCAAGTATTTCAAGTTCAAATCAGACAAACTAGAGTTAAAGGACATAGTTTAGAAAATTAAAGACATTGTCATAGAAAAACCAACCGACTATAAAAAATTAGTTGATCTTCATTAACCTATACTTATGTATCATATACTTAAAAACAAAAAATGGCTAGTCATTTAGAAATGGAAGAAGCACCTATTTATATTCAAATTTTTTGCTTAAATGAACACCACCCCAAAAATTACAAAAAAAAATTCATTCAATAAACAAAGTTGGTAAACAAGAAGTCAAGAAGCCAAATAATTAGACTTTTTGTCCATGTATCAAGAAGTAAAATTCAGGGAGTTGGCGTTTGACGAATCAAAAGCACCATAGTGGATCTATGTAGATATTAAAATATATGAAGTTGACATATCAAATGTTGGTCAGTGAAAAATTTCTCTCCTTATTGATTATTGGTTGGATAAACAAATCATAAAATTTGTTGATTTACTTAAATAATATCAAGATGTATTCACCCGAGATTATAAATATTTAAATGGATTGGTTAAGGAAATGGGAGAAATGAAAACTAATCTCATATGGGGAGCGAAACCAATAAAGAAAAGACCATATAAGTTTGCATATAAGTATAAACCTATTGCTCATAAAGAAATAGAGGGACTGCTTTTATCCGACATCATTTACCCCATAGAAACATCTCAATGGGAAAGCCCCATGGTTTTTCAGCTGAATAAACATGACTCGACCAATTTACACATTTGTGTCAACTACCATGGATTAAATAAATTAACATTTGTTAATCCATTTCTGACTTCATTCGCTAACAACATTATAAATGAAGTAGCAAGGCATGGATGTTATTCATTCATAGATGGTTTCTTAGGTTATGACTAGGTACCCATCACGGAGGAAGACCGAGAGAAAATGAAATTTGTTACGAGTTTGGTTCTTTTGTATATAGAACGATGCCTTTAGGGGATTGAATATCGATCCTCATATATTGCTTCAAATCATAAAAGTAGTATGATTGATAGAAAAAAAATATATTCGATGAAAACTCTTTCCTATTCATAAACTTTAATGGAACTTGGAAATGAAACACTAGAAGAATAATAATGATTCCCAGTCATACTCAATTAGGGTAGAGCAGAGATGGCGAGAGAAGGGAAGTAGGGGAGGATATTTTCTCCCACCTTCACAGTAACAATATTCTCAAGGATCATTTTCAAATCAATTCCAAGAATATATATATATATAAATAATGGTAGTATAATTCGATGACTTGACGGTCTACACACAATTGGAAGATCACATTCAATGGTTAAGATTGATGCTTGGAAGATGTTGATAGGTATGGCTATAAATAAATATTAAAAATTGCAGCTTTGCAATGCCAATTGGAATATTTTTTTATTGGGCCATGTGGTCTCAAAAGATGGGATTAAAGTAGACATGGTGAAAATTAAGGTAATCTTAGATCTAAATCCCCCTAACAATAAAAAAAAAATCAAAGTATTTTTGGGACACATAGGATATTATAAATTATTCACTATTCATTATTTTGACACTACATTTTCAATAGATGAGCTCTTAGAAAAGGATGTTTTATTTTTCCTAATGAATGTGACGAGTATTTCCAATTGTTAAAAAATAAACTGGTTGAATCACCAATTCTCAAGTTCCCCGATTGGTCCAAACAATTCCATGTACATGTCGATGCATCAAACATTACAATTGGAGCAGTCCTAGCACAACTTGATGATGAATTTATAGACCATACAAATGTCGACACCAATCAAAGACTCAAAAAAATGGAAAGAAACTACTCGACGATGGAACAAGAAGCCTTAGCAATGATTTTTTCTTTACAAAGCTTTTGACATGATTTCCTAGAAAACCCTTTCATGTTTTACGCTGATCACCAAGTGTTAAAATATCTTATAAATAAACCATTTCATCAAGGATGAATCTGTCGATGGTTACTATTATTTCATGAGTTTGAATTCGAAGTCATTTTTCAACCAAGGAAAAACCATTTATCTCAGCTAGAATCTAAAGAAGAAATAACTGATATTAATGATGATATTCTAGATGCACATTTACTATGAGTTAAAGTAGTTCCTTTAGAACTTTATAAAATTTATGAATCCGTACATATCAATAAGGCACCTAAAATATTATGGAAAAAAACACTTGCAATCAAAGCAACACCATACACTTCGATACATGTACAACTATATAAGCTTAGAATCAATGAAATGATTTGAATATGTGTTTTTGAGCATGAAAGAGAAGGAATTATCGATGAGCACATAAACAAGGAGTTGGAGGTCATTTTAAGGGAGAGAGAACCACACAAAAGATATTACAAGTAGGATTATGGTGGTTGCCATTATTCCATGACTACTGACAACATGTACAACAATGTGACATATGCTAAAGAAGCAGACGAATGCTATGGAAAAATCAAATGTTGTTGCATTCAATTATTTGCTCTTTACCATTGAATATATGGTTGATCAACTTTATTAGACCATTTTCTAAAAGTGCCAAGAGAACAGGTGAAAAATATATAATAACAATAGTTGAGTATTTAATGAAATGGGAAGAAGCAAAGCGAGTCAATTGGTGTACTAAAGAAACAATAGGAAAATTAATATATGAAAATCTAGTAACACGATTAGGTTTCCCATTAATTCATATCAACGAAAAAGGGACACATTTTGTTAATGGCACAATTTAAGTATTAATGAAGAGATTTATGATCAAACACTGAAAGACTACCGCGTATCATCCACAAGAAATCATGTTGTTGAATCATTCAATAAACCTCTACATAAAGGACTAATGAATATTTGGAATATAGTTAGAGATGATTGGGATGACAAAGTTCCAACCATTCTTTGGGCATATCGCACATCATACCAAAAATCGATAGGATCAATGTCATTTAAACTTGTTTATGGCTACGAAGTCATTGTACCATTTCATTGCTCAGCAAACACACAATCACTATCATTTATATTAAAATATAACACAAAATTACGAACAAAATGACTCAAACAATTACATCAACTGGAAGAATATCAACTCTATGCTCTCTATCATCAAAAAATCAATAAAGAACAACAAAAAAACATGGCATGATAGGAGTGTGCAAGCTAAAAAAAATTAAGTCAGTAATTTAGTATTATTATATGACAATAGACTAAAAGAAACACTAACGAAACTAAAATTTACATGGATTGGACCTTTTGTCATTGAAGACATCCAACCTTCTAGAGCCATTCAACCGAAGACATTACAGGGTAAGCTTTTCAAGTCACTTGTTAATGGTTCACATCTTAAAATATATATTTCTTAGAAACAATTAGCATAGGTTAGCCCTAGTATTATTAATAAATATGTTAACTAACTATGTGTAAAATATTAAATTTCTAAATTAAATTATTAAAAAATATTAATTATTAAAAATTTTCTCCTATTCTTTAATTAGTAAGTTGTTTAAAAGAAAAGGTAGTTATATATTAGTAATAAAAATAATTGGCACAACAGTTGGATGCCCAAATAAAAGAAGCAAAATATTGAATTTAACAGGTAGACTTAATAATGTTATGGAATGATAACTAGACCTTCGTAATCTACTAAGAGAAAAATAAATTATGGAGCGACACCAATTTAGATAAGAAGAAAAGACAAAGTATAGAGAATGAAATTGACCTGAATCGAGAAGGAAACATCTGACAAAACAAACTCATAAGGTTTGATCTGAAAGATTACAAAATAAGAGTGTCAATAATCTGTCTAAAGGTAGTTCCATAAATTCAGTCATTCATAAATACTCGACACATGACTCTGATAGTGTATCATAAAAAAATTAGGATTTAGAAACCAAAGTAATCAAGTATGGATGCCTTATCCTAACAAGTTGCAAACTCCACAGATCTCATTATAGTAAGACATACAACAAAAAACATTTCAAACCACTTCACAATTATTTACCACTCCATGAGGAAGGTGGCGTTCAGGTGGCATGTACGTCTATAATGATGATCAAACATAAAATAAAAAAATCAATAAGATGCTTCAATCAAGAGAAACTGAGTGATAATTACGGCATAATAAATTCCACTTCTATAAAAATAAATGAAGGCTCATGATTAATAAAAGTCTTGCCTAAAGTTTCAATTGATGCTCCCTGCGATCTTGAAGACATTCCGAATATCCCAATCCCATTAATTTCTAACTATGAAATCTTCGATTTTCTGTGCATTGAGGAAACAAAAAATGATTTTACAATGAAAAAGCGAAAAACTTATTAGGAAGATGAAGAAATTATAGTAGAACCACAATCAAAGGCAAGATTTTATATATCTGGGAAATCATAGTTATAAATTTGCAAGAACCATATTCAACAAGAAAAGATTGATGAATACTCTTAGGAGAAACACTTTGAATCTTTCCTATGTTAGGCTAAATTAGGAGACTAGTGGAATTTGTAGACTGAATTGCTAAAAAAAGAAGGAATTCAAGATATCATTGGTGCACCATTAGTTGCACACCTACAAGGGATGAAAGAGAAGGTTGCTAAGTATCTAATTAGCAAATATCATAGTGGAAAGCTCTGGCTCAGCCAACCTCAATCAATATATGTTGGGCGTGGGATCCCCCAAGGGTACTTTTGGGGCTAAGAGCCCATATTTTTGTCTAATTTTGTAATACAAATGTAAAAACTCCGCATTTTATGGGTGTGAAGCACGTAGATGTTAAAGAGTCATAGGGTTGTCCACCCTTATTTTGATAATGTAATGTCAGTTGTAAGAAATGTACCAATGGTCCATGGACCATGGATTGTATAAATAGAGATAACCTCTAAGTAGTTAGAGGCATGGAATCAAGGACTAATCAATAAAGATGTGTGAGAGATAGCTCAGAAGTAGAAGTATAAGTCTTGGGTCATAATGTAGGTAGAGGCTCTGTAACTGAGTGTGAAGAGGACTAGAAGTCCGCAGCTGAGTGCACACACCCCTGCAGTTGTGTGTGTAGGGCGATTCAACTATGTAATTATCTGGAATTATCAATAAAGAAGAGTATTCTATCAATTTTGCGTCTTTAATTCCTATTTATGCATCTGATATATTGGGTATGAACTTCACTTCTAATGCGTATACGATGCGTGAATCTGTATAATTGTATTGGTTAAGTGAATGAAAGTAAGAACATTTGTTTACGTGAAGCTAACTATGATTTGTTAATAAGATAAGTAACATACTTATCTTAGTTTGGGAGATATTGTAGTTCGTTGCCCTAACAACATGAAAGGACTTCAGCCCCTTGTTAGGGCTACGTGGAAGCCAATTGTAAAAGTTCGTGAAGGTACTAAAGGGTAGAGAAGAGGGATAAGCAACCTACGAGAAGGCATGTATAGTTGGAAGAAACTGATGTCACAACCATATCAAGGGTCCGGAAACATGGTTCCAGCATCCCCCCATACTCTATAAGCTGATGCTGAAAGGGCCATTAGTGTAGAGATTTTTTTGGCTAACTAACGATGAACCAGGGTCAGGCCCCCTCAAGCCAACAAATGGTTTCATTGCCAGGACCAGAATCTACATAAGATATGTGTAATGTCGTATCATTGGAAACCAACTAAGAAATAAATTTAAGGCTAGTTAGATAGAAGGATTCATGAGTTCACAGCACAAGAAAACAGAAATCCATGACTCTCAAAAGACTAGTGGCTAGACAGGTACCTGTATATAGAGATCCATGAAGTCTTTTTCGTGTCCTTCCCTACTGAGCTATACGAGTGGGTGACGACGCTAGCATATAGCCAAGGAAGGTGGAAACTTGACGGTCCTATTGTGTGGAACCTAGAGCTAGTACAAAGGTTGGAAGCACTAGAGGATAAGATCACACCTATTGTCGATCATTGGCTCGATCACATTATAGGAGGATTTGTTACTAAGTTTGTGGTTGACACCTCAGTCAGCTATAGCGAGGCAGTGTGACGCTTTTTCAAAGCACTGCAAGGTAAGTATGTAAAATCTTTGAATACTTGGATGTACAAAAAGTAGGTTATTTAGCTACCTCGATGTTCAGGTCTACGCGAAGTGGACGAATTTACAGAAACGAAAGAAATAAGGATCCAGAGCATAGCCACTTGATTTCACCTCTGCGAGGGGATGAAGAAGGGATTGCGAAGGTATCTCCATGAAGTGCTATTCAGTTGATAAGACAAGGATTTCCGTGAATTCCATCTTTGCCCACAACACCACCAACTTCACCTCCATCACCTCCAACTTCACCCATACCACCTCCACCACCATCGCGATTCACTATGGTGAACACAATGAAGTTTCCTTTGTTCAAAGGCTTAGGAAATGAGGACCCGGACCAATTCTGGTTCATTGTGAGGGATGTATGGGAAGCTCAAGGTGTTGCAAATGATCATATAAAGAAAGCAACACTGGTTAGTGCTCTGCAAGATTGCGCACTATCCTGGTACATTAAGTACTCCAGTGATAACCTGAATGCTAGAGTAGCAGACATCCAAGCAACACTGAATAGGGAATTTAGTAGGCCTAAATTTGAAGTGCAGTCAATTTTTCGATTCAAAGAGATCACGATGCTATCAGGCCAGATGCCTTTGGAACTAGATCAGAGGCTAAAATGTACTATCTGCAAAGCCGACATGAATTTGACAGATGGACAGTATCGTGAGTGGTTTGTGGCTTCGCTACTATCACACCTAAGAAGTGGCACACTGTCGGAGCAAAATATAACCACTCAAGCAAAGGGCTTGGAGATTACCATGAAACTACACGAGACCATGATGCAAGATCCTAATCTAGGAGTTCAGCAGATCCATGTGTAGTTGAATAACCTGTGCCTTGAGATGCAAAGCTTGAAGCATGATAGAACGGTTTGGCCAGAGGTACGCAAAGAAGTATGGTGCATGAAATGAAAGAGGTAAGGTCATGACAAAGACCACTACATGTTCTTTAGAAATTACCTTGTAGGAAGAGGACTGATGCCTTTAAGGGTGGAAGCTCAAGCAGGACCTAGTGCAGCTCCTACTTTGTGGTGCATTATTTGTCAAATAGCTAGAAAGCATGCCACGGATAGTTGCCACTTGTTACAAAATTATACACAACTCCGCAATAGTTGTTCTACAACTTTTGTAGTTTAATGGGACATGATGAATGTACCTTTAGGAGATATGCATTGATGATGTATAGAATGCCCACCTATAGAGTTCAGGCCGAAGCAAAGACCCTTGACCAGAATGTGGGGATGGAACGGATAGGATTTCAGGGTCACGGATGAGGCCGAGGTAGAGGAGGACCTACTAGAGGTCAAGGGCAGTTGATTTGCTACAATTGTGGAGGAAGAGGACACTATGCTTATTATTGCAATAATCCAACACGTTTGTCATGTAAGTACTGCACATTGTTTGATCATGAAACAAAAGATTTCCCTACGCTGAAAGCTAGAATACATGACAAAGGGCTGCTACCACCTCTCCCAACTCAAAACTTGCAGATGATGAGGTCTGAGCTGTGCGAGGAAGATCTGAATGTAAATATAGTGCTCCAAAGTAGAATCGCAATAGGAGATGACAAGGGGAAACAACCAGAAGATAGTACTTGGGTTCACAAAGCCCAGGCAAAAGAGGCTGAGCTTGACTTGGATCATGGTCAGGAAAACTTCATGGAAGCTAAAAAGAGCTTCGCTAAAGCCTCCACATCGGAAAGCAAAGATAAGACTAAGCCGGAGATGGACCCCTCTATGCTCACTACTTTCCTTGAAACCTGTATGAAGTTACTGCGAAATAGTAAGGTTGTCAAAGGGTTACAATAACTCATCAACAGATGTGCTGGGACTGCACCAGGAGAACCATACATAGTCTGAAACATCGAAAAGCATAAGACAAGGATGGGGCATGAAATGAGACTAACCACATAGATCAAAGAATATGAGATGGATCAATTCATTTTGGATTTGGGATTAGATGCAAATTTTTTACCGAAATAGACATGGGAGCAAATGGGGAAACCTGCACTGTAATGGTCTCCGATTTAGCTAAGGATTGTGAATCAGCATAAAAGCATACCCATAGGGTGATTGCAGGGAATAAATATGGATACTGAGGGAGAGAGCACACTACGAGATTTTAAAGTAATAGAGATTGTTGATGACAATGATCCCTACCCTGCACTCATGGGAATTGACTAGGCTACTAATATTAACAGGTTAATCAATCTGAAGAAGCGAAAGATGATCTTTGAGAAAAAGCCACTATGCATAATAATACCTGTGGATCCGTATGAAGGTTCACGCTATACAAAACAAGTCCGCAACTATGGGAGTGATGATGATCTGGACGACATCTACAAGATAACAGCGCGAGACCAAGACTAGGTGAATCTCACCTTGGATGGGCAGACTACATGGGACCATGAGAGTTCCTGCCTTCAGACTCCAATGAAGAAATAGAATACTAGCAGAATCATTTACACGAAGTAACTATGTTGAATTGCAATATGATGACCTAGTCGTTGTGCTGCGTGTCATCATAAGTAAGAAATATGCCCACTTATGATGGTCTAAATGAGGTAGATACCTTCTTGGATGCATTTGAAAGGGAGTTGCCAAAAAAGCAATGCTTCCAGTCCTTGGACTGGGTACTACACGCTACGCTTGCAAGATGGTGGGTATGCACAAAGGAAGTTTTGATGATTGGCATGAATGTAGGAGAATGATGTGAGCATCATTTGGGAAGCCTAAGATGTGACTGGCAGATAAGTATGATGGGAAGGATGATCTGCGTGTGCATTTGGCCAAATGGACACAGGCCTATGGAGAAAAGCCCCAACCTGAATAGGTGCACATGTACTCCACGCTGAAGTACCTAGTCAATAAACCAATGTTGGGGGGTTGAATTTAAAGATGGCTCCTATTGTTCTAGGAGTATGATTTTGAAGTTGTTGTAAAGCCTGGACGATTGAATGCGGGACTAGATCACTTGTCTTGCATGGAGACAAGGGAGGAACCTACTAGTTTGGAAGAAGGATTACTTGACGCGCAACTCTTTCTTATGTGCATCGCAGATGGACATTTCAAGGATATAATACATTTTCTAACAATTGGAACAGTGCCAGAAGGATACTCTGTCCTGTAAAATAAGAAATTAGTGGTGCGCATGATAGATTTCTCTGTAATTACTGGGCATCTATACAAGATGGGGAATTATGAAGTAGTGTGAAGGTATGTACTTGAGTTTGAACGAAGCAGCATCCTCATGGACGCTCATGGGGGCATCGCGGGAGGACATTATGCAGGAAGAGAAACCACGTAGAGGATTCTATGCGTAGGGTTGTGGTGTTCAACCCTTCACGATTCAAAAGCATATTGCAAGGCATGTGATGTATGTCAAAGAATAGGCAAGCCATTGTGGAGGGATGAAATGCCTTTGAATCCACAAAATGACGTTGCAACCTTTCGAAAAATGGGCAATAGATTTTGTAGGACCTATTAAACCTTAAGGAAAGAGAGGTGCAAGGTATATTATCACTACGATGGAGTATTTGACTCCTTGTGCAAAAGTGTAGCCGATTAAAGATTGGATAGGCGTGACGACCACGAAGTTTCTATTTGAACATCTACTGACACGATTTGGCTGTCCAAGGATCTTGATGAGTGATCGTGGTACACACTTTCTGATTGAGATTATCAATGCACTAATGGGGGAATTTCAGGTGTATCACCAAAAGAGCACGCCTTATCACCCACAGGTTAACGGGATAGTGGAGGCATTCAACAAAGTGCTTGAAAATGCGCTGGCCAAGGTATGAAACGCTCAGCAAAGTGATTGGGACCTATGCATACGGGCAGTGTTATGGGCTTATCGGATGACATGCAAGAAGTTGACGAGACAGAGACCTTTTAGTCTTGGCTATGGAGTGGAAGTCGTAATGCCTATGGAATATATTGTGCCTACTCTATGCATAGCATTGCTCATAGGTATGATAGATTGTAGAGTCCTGGAAGAGAGGCTCATGCAACCTAATGAGCTCGAAGAAGAACACTTTTTGGCAGGATTTCACAAAAGGGTCCAAAAGTAGTGTTAAAAAGCATGTCATGACTAACACATCAAGTTGCACACATTCATTGTAAATGATCTGGTTTTGTTGTATGATAGTAAGTTTGATAAATTCCTCGAAAAGTTTAGGATGTACTCGTTAAGGCTATATATTATTAAGGAGATTACCGATGGAGGCACGGTACAACTGGTCAAGTTAAATGGAAAACCCTTCCCAGCAAAGGTTAATGCAGTTACTTGAACCCATACATTGGTGATCCGCCAATGTGAATATATGAAAGTGGCATAGCCTTTGCACTCCAGGTAGCTACAAGGAGGCGCAGGACTATAAACTACACTGCCCAGGAGCTACATGATGTCAGGACTGTGTGAAGCAATGAACTATCACAGGGTCCACGACAGTGCAAAGACAGTTGTGCTAGCACATAGGTCTACCAAAAAGTGACCGTTAAAGTCACTATCCATGACTTGATGGTTGGTTTTAGGCCAAATGGAGCGGGAAATAGGCATTTAAGGTGAAATTTATGAGTTAGATTCTTGGAAATCTGCCGCCAATCTAGCATTAATGAGCCGAATGTGGGGGGAACGGTCGAATTCAAATTCAAAAGGCCCTATAAATTATAGGTGGTTGTCCAGTGAAAAACACTTGGCATTTTGAGAACTGAGTTGTTGCGTTATCAAGTGTATATGGACCTTTCGAACTTTCAGGCTTTGAGAGCAAGTTCAGTGTTTGAAACATTTCCAAAGGAGATGTAGGACCTTCTAACTAAACTGATGTCGACACCCATGGAAGCCGAATACGAAATTATGGAAGTAGA
Source organism: Pinus taeda (assembly GCA_000404065.3). NCBI lineage: Eukaryota > Viridiplantae > Streptophyta > Pinopsida > Pinales > Pinaceae > Pinus > Pinus taeda. The sequence goes on from APFE030257132.1 coordinate 198,525, forward strand.
AGCCCCAGAGAGCATCGGAGCGATAGTTGAGGTCCCTAAATCACCTTGAACACTGAGACCTAAGTAGGATAAGTAGGATATGATCACTGTGTGTGTCTTGCCAAAAAACCCAGAGAGGACCAAACTCACTTTGGAGGAAAAGGGAAAGGCCATTAATCTAGAGGCCGAAGAGGAGGAAGAATTTGAAGAAATCTTTATAGATGAGGAGGATGTAGAGATGGAAGTTGAAACCCAAGGTGCAGACCCTCTTACCCGATTACCTGAATATGTTCCTCCAGACAAGGGTAAAGCCAATGTGCTGCAGGACATAGATGAGAGCAAGAGCTCTCTGCAAACTCCGCTACTCCCTGATGATATTATTTTTGAGGGACTGCACATGGGACGGGTGCCTATGTTGAAATTTGAAGATTGGGACCTCGTACACCATGAGAAGTTCCTGCATTTAGTGACTAAGAAGCTAATTTGCTAGAGGATCTAAGTGACCACTGGAATAATTCAAATCGAGCCGTGGACATGGCTAAGAGGTGTAGAGGAGGCTGGGTTGCTAAACCTACTATGGGTGCCACATTACCACCACAACACAGTGACCATCTTCATCATTAGGAAACTTCTCTGCTCAGTGCAAGATGGGTGCTTGTGGTTGGAGGAGCCCATCCCCATCACAGACCATCTGATTTAGTAGATTACATGGCTACCTTTGATCCGGATTTAAACAGGAACGCAATAGATTACAAAGATAACCATAAATACAGAGATGCGATAACCATAAATAAAGAGATGCAGTGGAAATAACACTTCATTTCATTAATGGAAAATACC